>JAHXRV010005633.1:0-43564 GCA_019904355.1 Psilocybe tampanensis
CGTGCCATTGATTGTAAGTTGTAACACAGCGTGTTTTTTTGTAATGGGGTTTCGAAAACGTGTTCCTTTTTGAGGAAAACCTAGAGCGCTGTCAGCCCATGCCATCCAGGCGCGTCGTAAACGAGGCTTTCCAAGTGGTCAAAAGCGCGGGTTTAAAACGTAGTCCCCTCGAGAGTTTGGATTCTAAACATAGATATCGACTCCCACTGGCTTAAAACGATCAAATCAAATCCATTTACAAGGCATTCGGCATTTTATGTGAGTGAGGCTCGCGGGCTCACAGTAGATCTGTATCCGTTTACGTCTTGCGGCATTGAGCCACTTACGAGCATGGCCACAGGGGTTCAATGATGCAATTTAGACTTCTAGCCACGCGAAGGGGTGATAGCCAAGGTTTCTTTGTTCGCAATTTTTAAGCCTTTGCAGGGAGTTGCTCTGCCCTGCACAACTGCACAATCAGGTCCTTGAAAAAGTCTGGCGGATTCATCCGAAATTAGGGGTCAAAATTTGAAGATTGATTATTGAACCTTCGAGCACTGAGGATCGTACATGATGCAAAAACAAGACGGGGTTCGGATTAAATGGTGAGGTATTTTAATACAGACAACTCTAAGGAATAATATGAAATGTGCTGGTGATGGTCGGTCATTTTGGGTCCGTCCTACACGCAATTCAGGTTTCAGCCCTATAGCAATTTTTCGACCGATTATTGATAGCACTTACCCACTGACAGGGGTATACGCGCACGGATAGCCACGTCTGTTGCAATTCGCGCACGAAGGCCGCAGTCCATCGCATTTCAGTTTTCTCCCTGTGTCATAGTCAGTTTATAAAATTCCAGACTGACGATGAGGGGACGAACCGCGACAAAATTGACACGCCATCGCAGTGCGCTTGGGAGTTCTTGGACCATCGTATGGGTACGCGTAGTATTGCTGGAGAACAAGCGCTCAACAAGCGTAGAGGTGATTTAAATTCAAATTGGAAAATACCTCTTCAGAAGTATTTGATTGAGAAGAAGACATTGGATGTGAGGGAGAGGAGGTGGGCAGTTCTGTGGTCAAAGGACGCGCTTGTTGGCCCTTTTATGCGTTTGAGGCAACCCTACTCATTGCATGTCTAAGGTTAGCAAACGATCTCGGAAGGATCGGCAGTAAATTTGAAGGGGTTTGTAGACGCGTGTGAGCTCAAGTAATTTACAAACGACCTAAATCACTGGCGTCCCTAGTCACTCGCGATCCCTGAGCCCTACAAATTTGTTCTGCTGTGTAATAATGGTTTTCCGGTTTTCGTACTCGGTATATTCGTCTCTGTATTTATCTCAGATTTCCAGAAGTTTGAACAATGAGGCCTGAGGGCCTCCCAGTGAAAGGACGACTGGCGCCTATGAGCTAATTCGGCCTCCGAGGGTTCCCTTCTAAGCTAGCCCACGAGCCGATTTCCGGGGACTTTACGACAGACAAAGAGACGTCGTACATTCGCGGTGAACTCTGCTTCCCCTTATTAGATGGTGTGACAAGTTGCGGACCTGATTTCTAGAGTATAGCCCCGGGATGACAACTCGAGCGAATCCCGTGAAGAGGATACCTACCCCAAAACAACCAGATCTATGACACTATCTAATGAGCGATGTACTTACTTATCTGAGATCAAAGGCATCATCCGTTCATTTCCGTAAGCTGGCTTATTCCGAATGGAGGCATCAATATAACTGTTGAACTCTTCATAATCCCCGTATGTAGGTTTTGCTATGTATCAAGTTTAAAAGCCAAAAGTCCCATGTGAAGTGGATGGAATTACTCACGAGCATTCTTCCCGGCATTAGGAACATCTGAAAACAGGGACATTTGGGAAATACCCCACGGATTGATGATTTTTGTGGCTTGTCGGTGAAGTTGAGCAAGTATATCGTACCGTATCACCCAGCATGCCCGATCCCCAAGCTTATTTGAATGACATACCGGCGCAATTGAAGAGCATACCGATACCTAGCACCATCCGGCGACGAGAAAATTGAGACCCAGGCAGAGTCGTCCTCTCGAATGAAACTATCTTTGAGCTCATTATTGATTCGCACCAACGTCTGGGTAGATGGAATGGCATAATCATTAAATTGGCCACTTCATCATCCGAGATAAAAGCCTCACTAAGATCCCATATGTATATCTCGTGAAATTGAAGTTGGAGTGTGTTGATGCTGGCTTTCGAGATAAGATCAGCAACTACAGAAATCAGTGGCCTCTTCACACGCCGTATATTTATCTCAGCCTGGAATATCATCGCCTTTTAATTCATATCCAAGGACTAGAGCATAAGAAATGTACTCACTCACACGCATCCAACATTGGCACTCCCAGTACCGTTCAAAAAAGACAGTCTGTGAGTGAATAAATGTGAATTAACTTGGAATTAACGGTCCGATGAGATATCCCCGCAATATTCAGTGTCGGATTCTGTCCCGACATGGCATACCCTTGCCCCAACTATGCCTTACACAGTGCAATGAGGCATAACATCTGTTCACGCCCAAGTAGCCTGTGCCCGTCATGGATGAATAGAAAATTATGACAGACACTCCATGAGGCATATGAAACCCTACGCTGCACACCGGTCCTGCCGTGGGTCTCCTTGATAGATGCCAACATCGCAGGCCGGCCAAACTTACGGCGGGTATGGTGTCTGAGTCAAATCTTGGCAAGTGGTGCAGAGGGGAAACACGATTTTGAAGAGATCCGCTCTTCCAGACTCCACTTTACGTGCCAACGTCTGCTTTGTCGGAGCCCAGGAATTCGGTCATCTGAATGTTCGAGGTTGAGTGGATCATATTCTTGGCGTCGATAGGTGAAAACGCTAGCCGTTTTGGAGATAGAGCGTATGGCGTTGAGGTTTGGTATGAGTGCCGTGTAATATACCATAGTTCTAAGGGAAGTTGACATATAAGCCGTGTGCGTGCATACTATGCGCACCTCTGACCAAAGCAAACTGATGGTTAAATCGTTAGAATTAAGCTTTGGTTAACGATTGGTAGACCTACATGCGAGTTCAACTCTAGGGCCGAGGCTGGGGGGCCGAGGCTGGGAGGCAAGGGATGTCGAGGACCCTCAGAAATAAAAATATAACCTGAAATGTTAGAAAAACGATCCTTCTCCGGATTCTAGTGCACTACGGTCGAATAGATGACAGAGGTTTCAGCAAAAAAATAGGACCTAGACCTCCATCTGCAATGCGTTGGTATTGTTCATCACAGGAGAGGAAGGGGTTCACTAATCAAACAGTAGGGACTCTCCCGCGACTAGGGCGGTTCTATCCGCTAAAGCCTTGAACCTCTTCTTCTTGAAAACGTCGAAGTTAATTGCCATAGGACATCCAGTTTGGTGTACAAAGTGTCAAAAGCAGCCGGAGCCTCGATACCAGTCCCAGAAGCGATTTTTAGGGGCTTTCTCAAAGGCGTCTTCGGATGCGAGTGAATGCTCGTTCTTGGTCGGTTATGAGAGGTCTCCAGAGTCCAGAACGAAAGTCGGAATTTTTGATAGTGTCAAGGCCCCATAGTAGCAACCGGAGTGAGACCAACAGGAGTAATCAGGCAAATGGAACAAAATCCGAAACAATTCAGCTTTCTCTTGATCGCCGTTATTCTGGATATTGCTCGTCGGTCCCCTGTAATTCGGGTGCAAAAAATATCGTGAAAAAATAAAACAAAGGTCAATGAGAAATGGGGCAGGCAATTGACAAGTCGTCAAGTCGTTGACTAACCACGGTTACCAGATAGCCCTGGAATATCTCCACCCATAGGACATGGTGAATAATGTCAACAAGATCAGGGATGAAAAGAAATTTTATATTGGGCGATCCGGCATTGACGACGACCGACGTCGCAAAAGTGGGCGCAAGAGTGCGCTGACGTGTCATTCATTACTGTTTGATGAAAGTCTCGTTGTGACCGCGGATTCTGGCAGATTAGGTTTCCTCTACAGAGAGATTTTGTCGTTGGATATCCATAGAATATTTATTCTGATGGTCGAGAGGTGGCGGACAAACGTGGTGCAATCGTGAACACCAAACAGAAATGTTCACAGCCGCAGGGCCAGATTCTGACTCCGTTTTAAACTCAGATAATCCGAATTGCCGTTTGACTTTGGCCCAGTACCATGTAGAGGTCGAGAGCAGAACGAGACTCCGCGGGACGACTGTTTTTAGTCTGAAAGTTATAAATTCAGAGAAACCTAGACATCCTACTTTCAGAGCTCTGGTATTTGCGATATGGGCGTGGGGAGTTTCATCCTCAAATGAACGCCACCAGGAGCGAATATAATATGTTCCTGTAAGGCTACTGACAACTAGGGCTGATAAACAATATTCAGAATACAGAGATGTTCGCTCGGTATGTACTTCAACATGTTTGTCTTGTTCCTGAGCTGAGAGTTTACCTACTGGGATCCGAACAATCACTGATAGTTTATTTTTCATCCTTTCCTGATGTGTTTTTCATACATTGCATCTGGCAGCGAAGCGGAGCGAGGCCTAAGGATGGGCTCTCTATTATGCGATGCAGAAATCATTATATTCTTGGGAACGAAACTTCACCATGGCATGCAGGGGTATGTTTGTGTAAGTGGGCGGAGTCTACCTAACAATCTAAAAAGGAATATTTTTCTATCTGCGCCGGATCTCTTGGATCTTGATACTCAATCTCAACTCAATCTTCCTGCTGGTGTCCTGGACTTCCGGATTCTAATTCATACCATGATACAAATTATTGTCTACAAATCATGGGTCGATCGAACTCATCCTCAAGTTTATTTATTTTACATATGGAATTTGGAACTCCGCAAGACCTCCGGCGACGGCAACGTGCTTCATTCATTTAATGTGCCTTCTCGGTACTCACTGACAGGGTACTCACTGACAGCTGCAGCCAGCCAGCGAACACTACTGCCCAGACCAAGGCGATGAGAATCGATCCTTTGTGGCGCAGGTGTATGCAAGAAACGCCTGTTTGCCGTGTCGAATGTAACTTGAACAAGCTCGAACGATGATTAGCCCAAACAATTTGGCATACAATCTGAGAGATAGTGAAGGGCCGGAAATAAAACATATTTTACCATAAATTCCGTGCCTTTTGATCCTCAAGGTCAATATACTTTGTGTAAGAACGAGTGCTTTCATGAACCGATTGCTCTATGCGGCGGGTTGTACTCCGGCATTCGGAGTTGTGGACTGCGTTTGAACTGCTTTGCTCCGCTTCTCAACGGCCAACTACGCCCATTTTCTCGCGGTCCAACATGTATTCACCCTTATACACCCCCAAGGATGCAACAAGTCTCTTGGAAAGACCAATAACACTAGCCAAGGGCGCGATGGCCTGTCCTCAAGCAGGCCAGAGGACCAATTTGACTACAGATCAACTATGCCACACCTGTAGAATGGGCTCAGCCTGCCTTATCGTTCCATATCACAAGGAACGAACATCCAGCACTACTGATTCTTTTGTCTTGCTTTTTTGTAAGCGCCGCTGCTCGTCATTCTAGCTAGAACACAACTGATCTTGAAGCTTTAAGCTTCAATGCTTGATCAGTTATAACAGATCAGGAGCAAATGTTTTCGAGCGCTCCATATCATCACTCCAATTCTGCGATTTCGATGGCTAAGGCCGACTACATTTGGAGTTTACCGAAGGCCGAGATAGGAACATTGCCTGGAGCCAGCCCCACCTCCCAGCATCTGTCATTGTCAGTGAAGGTCATAGCTCGGTGATGAGGCTATGACATTGAGGATGGGCCGGCGAATTCGCGGACCGCCCTCGGGTCCCTGACACACACGCATGCGGCAATGCACGCCTTAAACATGCACACAAAGGTTCCAGCTCTTGCGAAAGGGGCCGTTTACTCTCTTTCCTCCTCCACAGTCAGCTCCACCAAACACATCCTTTAGCTATCTACTGCATACTCAATCGATCTCGTCTCTTGACGATCCTTCTCAATCTAATATTTCTCATTCAACATGCCTCCTATCAGCGATAACTGGCCAGATGTCGATGCATCTTTGGAGATAATGGAGCCAGAATATGCCAACCGGGTCATCTCGATGGTTGAACAACTAAAGCCACATTACAGAGCAATCGAATCTTACGCATCTTCATTACATCCTCAACAACATTCTTGCCAACTTCTCGAACATTACACATGGGGCCAATCTTTCGTTGTTTACGAACTCCTATTTCCCGACAACGTTTCTTGGATCATTCGATTTGGAATGCGTCCCATGGATGCCTACTTCAACACAGCCGAACAGCTTGAACGCAAGATTCTAAACGAAGTCGCAGCACTTCATCTCGTCCGTCAACGCACAACAATCCCCATTCCCGAAATAATCTCATACCACGCTTTTCCATCACCTTCCAATCCTCTCGGTCCTGACTTCCCCGCATTTGTACTCATGACTGCGATCACGGGCATGACAATTGAAGATTGTGGGATATCTATAGAACAGTTGAGCTCGGAATACGACCCAACAGGGGAGGCATGCATTGATGAGAGCAAACGACCCATCCTTCAACGTTATTTGCACGACATAGCCGACATCCACGTCCAACTTAGCCGCATCACCTTCGACCGCATCGGATCCTTCCAGATCGACGCCCAAGGCGTAGTGACTGTGGGGCCGGGAGCAGATTTTGGGCTTGGACCATTTGATTCTGCAAAGGAGTATTTTGCCATCCAAGCCGAAGCTTATGAAAAGCTTGCGATGGCAGCGGGATTAGATGATGATGCTGATGAAGGGGAAAGTGCGGATGCTGCGCAGCTCAAGCGTCGATTCGTGGCGAGTCTATGGCGTCGTGCGATGATGCCACTCGTTGACGAACGAGACGCCCGAGGACCGTTCCCTATGCGACATGGAGATCTCCACAGTGACAACATCCTCGTCGACGAGACAGGCCATATTGTTGGGGTTTTGGATTGGGACTGTGCCGGCACAGTTCCTTGGGAGGCTTTCGCCGTGCCGACGTTCGAAGTGTCGGGACACTTTTCGGATTCGGACACATCATCACTACGCTCAACATCCTCTTCTGAATCCATTTCTTCATCGTTCGTGACACCGACGCGATCTGTCATACACAATGTATTCAATCGCGAACTCGCGGTTGCGGAGTCGCAGGACGGCGCCGTACTCATCAAGCCCGCATCTGGAAGGAGCCTGGCAGCCCTTCACGACTCTGACGCAGGCCACGTCGGGGCATACTTAGCCTATTGGATGTACTCTCTCGCTTGCGATTACGATCAGACCGGCAGGGCCCTCCATCGAATGCTGGGGTCCACAGAAGACATAGACCAAGATTTCGAAAAATTTGCAAAGGAGGTCGGTGATATCGAATCACTAGAGGACGATTTTAGCCGCCTCCAAACCTAAAACTCAGAAACTCAACCTCAACGCACAATGTTATCCAGCTGGGCGATCCTGGTGGTCATTTAGATTCATCGCTTCAAAATGTGGGACTTTTTATCAATTGTATTATACCTCAAAACACAAATCTGTCTCTTGTATCTAAACTTATCTAACTTGTATATCTACTGTCGGACGACGCAAAAAGTCTTTATGTTGTATGTTACCTAGATGTTCTCCTTTCCAAACAAGCTTTGGATTTGATGCATGATGCACGATGTCTTGCGTTTGGATCGGATGCGCATTCTGTATTGTCGCTCTTCTGCTAACCAGTATTTCTGGGACACTTTCTCGAAGTTTCGCAATTGGTTTTCCTCTAACATCAAAATGTCCAATTACATAAACTTTGTTCGAACTGAACCAAATTCAAACGCTCACTGAAAGTACTGATCTGTCACTGTCGCTAGCTTGCCCATAACCATCACTTTACCTACGGATGTCATCAACAAAAAATTCCCTTTCGAACTCAAATGCCCATTATATCTGCCTGTCTGTTGACCCTATCATAACGAATGAACTATCAATCCGCAAATCAATCTCAGACGCACTCACAGAAAGCTTCGGACTCTCGTCAACCTCGATATACCTTGATATCCTTTGGATTAAAGAAAACGGGAAGGAATGCGTTGTTCGGACCCACAAAAGGTAGGTAACATTAGAGGTTTTCCAGGTGTTCAGTGCTATTCGCATTAATCGCGGTTCATGAAGCTAACGTCTGTAACCCCTACTTTTTTGGCCGACAGCGACGCATCCAAGATCTTTGTCGCGGTCGCATCATGGACCGAATCCCCGCGAATGAATGTCAAGAGCGAGTCGCCGTTTCTTCCCTCGCTTCTTCGAGAAGATTTGGCGTTTTAAGATTTCACCGTTCACGATGCGGTCATTGGAACAATAATGTCCATACCCCGTACCCTTGTGGTGGTGTCTTGACCGGATCATTCAGCCAATACCAACCTACAACCCTTCAAAGCTTCACCAGCGACCGATCAAGCTGGAGTTTGGCCGGAGTGTGCGCGTGTATCTCATAACTATCCCCCCTCACCTCCAACCCCGGCCTATTTTTGCTGTCAAACACGGAGAGAAACATCGCATTTCCTTTGAATAAAGCAAAACCGTTTATGGATGAACATTCTTACCACAACCCACCTCCGCAGGGTATGGTTATCATTTAGGCGAAGACGACATCGAGATATTGTGGAGTATTACCAGGGTATAAATGGCGGTTGCGTTAAGGATCGTGGGACTAGTCTAAGGACACCAAACAAGCAAGTTGTCCTTTGGATATGTATTGAATATTCTGCTACGGACGTGTCGTTAAAAGGTCGTAATGAAGAAATTGTTCTCGCCATTGAAAAAGCAGACCAGCCCGACAAAACACGAGAGACACTTATATCCTCCAGTTCCGACGGACCATTATCAAAACGAACTACAGAGAGCCAACAACTGCGTACTGGGAAACGAAGAGTGCCGGAATGAATCGGTGGCTGGTTCCTCGTTATCTGGCCGTTTATGACCAGCGTTTTGGTGGATGGCATCCGCCTATCGAAGAAAAAATTGTTGGAGAAAACGCTGTCCTGCGAAAAAGGTGGAGGTCCTGGTTATTTGAGCATGTTGATGTTGATACCATTCAAAGTCTTCAGTGAAGGAATGGCTCTTGCAATGGCCATTGGACCACTACTGTTCGTAGCCCGCCCCGCTTTTTCACAGAACAAAGTGATATGTTCAAGCTTCCATGCACTATAATCCCTTCGGGCCATCTGGAGGGTAAACTTTATAAAAAAATTGGAACAATGAGTGAAAGAGAAAACGAAGGGAAGGAAGAAAGCTGACCTCATAATAATCAATCACAGTGTCCGGCAAGTTCTCTCTGCATTTCAAGCAGGAGGCAAACACTTCGAGAGAGTTGAGGTTCGGTAGCTGGGATGCGAACATGTCCAATACGTCGGGGGTGATGGTGTGAACTGAGATGTGCAAATGTCTGAGCCTTACGAAGAAAGGCTCGGAGGTGCTTCGAGGGTCCAGGAGTTCACGAAGCTTTTGTGTACTGTGTGCTCCAGCCATCATGTCAAGGGAAACTAACGAAGTCGAGCATCTCTGGAGAAAAGCCGCTGTTATGTCCAAGCTTTGCTCTACTAGTGGGCTCTGACGAAGGCCCGGAAAGGTAACGGAGAATTTTTCGATGTTCGGAAACTCCTGTGTGACGATTCGAAAAAGGTCGTCAACACGTTTGTATGGCGTTTCCGTTAGTCCGATCTCCATGTCACGTAGGGTTTCGCAGTGCGTTTCCAAAAATTGACCGATGATTGCAAGTTGGGTCAACGGGGTAACGCTAACCGTAACCCTCCTGAGCGACGGGAAGTGACCAAGGCCTTGGTATAAAGGAGAAAGGTCCATGGCGAGATGCTGCACACCTGTGGATAGGAAATTCACGGAAGTGAGGGTTTGCCTATGTCGGTTCATGAAAGGTAAAATTGTGGTTTTCGCCATATCCGCCAATGATTCTTCTTTTGTTGGGCTGAAAAGCGTCATGGCGAGGGACGTCAAACAAGGAAATGAAAGGTCTGGCAATATTATGATGGGAAAATATGACAGTGGGATATGTAAGACCAACGACTGGAGCTGGGCGAAACAGGTCCTGAAGTTTGCATGGATAAGAGGTACACAGTCTTCGATATAAGTATCGCCATCTCGAAAGAGAATAAGGCGCAGGTTCAAGGACACGACATTGGTGAAGGATGTCATTGTCTCAACCGTATCCGCGTGAGTAGGTGGGCCTTTTTTGTCGAACAGGCTTTGAAAACGATTCTTGATTGACGTCTTCATTCGCGGTTTTCCTGGAAACATAGTTGAAGCATGGTCCAAATAGGAGATGTGCTGCACACGCTTCGCTATATCTGGATTCCTACTCGTCGTTTCAGCTATTTTATGGAGAGTAGAAACGGAATGGCAAGGTCCTCACCGAAAGCGCTCGAATTTACTCATATATTCTGAGGTTGTTCGAAATCTCACAGAGAAATGAAGAGTTCTGTAACGGCTGTCCAACGCGATATCGAAAAATACATGGCTCAAGTAGCGAAGGTTCCATATCTCATCCTTGGAGAGGAAGGACGCAATGTGAAGCCAAATCTCGTAGGGAATAACGACCATGATGGCTGTGGAAGGTTGGATGAAGCTGGAAAGGGATGCCAGCGTTCAAAGCATCAATTCAAAGAATTGGACCTTGACTGTTGCCCATAGGTCGTTCGATAGGTAGGATTGTGAGGGACAGGAAACAACATTTGTATGAGCGGGGGTACTAGGGGTCGTTGTTGGAAACAGAAAAGCTGTGCCACTTGTGTAACGGGCATCAACACCGTGAAACCTCTTTCCTTTAGAAACATATCATCTCCAGACTCCAATGCATTCAACGACGGCAGACTTGGTCACTCACTCAAAGAACAGACCAACCAACCCAAATGTTATTTCCTTACATACCCTCGACTGCCTCAGTAAAGTAATATTCTAATTGGATAATCTCATGATGCCTCTGTCTGGTCTGGGGGTACTCCCATTTCGCTCCTGGCGCTTTCTCCTAATAGCAGTGAACCCCAGAATCTTTGCATCTTGGACGAATCTCAGGAATATCTAAAGCAGCCCACAATCTCTGACCGTCGTTACGTCTTGAGATAGATCTTTTTGTTGGGGTTGTTCTCCACCGCAGGAGTTACGAATCTCACGATGGTACCCATAAACAATGAACCTCTTCATTCGTCTCGTCAAATTTAGGGGGTGCACCGCTGTTCGGTCTAGGAAAAATTGGACAAAAACGTTGTTGGAGCGTGTATACCCCAACAGCACCGCATATCCTTGTCATCTGGACCCTCAATACTCAATCCCTAAAACAAAACAAGTTAAATATACTGCCGTAAGGGGCCTCCTGCTATTTCCAATTATTGAATCAATTGCAGGGGATTTCAGGCTACCATAAGTCGTTGCTCCGTGCTGAGTGACCCAATCGTTTGGTGCTAAAACTATCCTCGAAGTTCAGGCCGCTATGATCCCAAGAAAACAAATAGATTACTGTGCACAATGATCGAAACAGCAAGGAAAATTTTACGAGTACAGGTACAGTGTTCAAGAACTTTGTGTCATAGATATGATTCACGCCTCAAGGTTTTGCAAAAAGGAAGGAAGGAAAGATGTGTCGTCAGACCAACAACTTTTAGTTCCTCTTCTTCTCCCTGTGGCGAGGAGAATCCAAGAAGAGGAAGAAGAGAGAACGACCCAAACGGATCGCATGCCAAAATCCCCGGCAATGTGAAGAAATACCACAAAGTCGCAGATTAGCCACTGGCCACCGAGTGACTCGCTATGAAGAAGACTCGCTCGTCTTCACCTTCTTCGCCGTCTGGAGAGTAGGAGGAGCAACCTTTCCACGGATTCCAGAATCAGGGCCACCATCGGGCTCGACTCCCCGTTTTCTCTTTTCTCCAACGGCTTCTTCCCCAGCTGCTGCAGGGGCCTTCTCCGCATTGCGGTTACCAGATTTGTTGTCCCTGCCTCCACCTCGACCGCCTCTGCCACCACGGCCGCGCCCACGACCTCCACCTCCTCCACGGCCACCCTTCCCACGACCACCGCTTTCACGGGCACCTCCTTGGTTGAAAGCGTTGCGTGCGGCGGCCTGGGCACGTTCGATCTCGAACTGTTTCTCTTCTTCCTCTGTATATAAACACGTATTAGGTTTGGCAATAATAATACACGAAGAAAAAGGACTTGCCTGTAGGAAGAGTCCATGTCACTTCGTGCTTGTTGATGGTCTTGATAGTAGTCTTGACGTATTCGATATCTTCTTCAGTCAGAGGTTTGTAGAAACCAACAAGCCCGCTATTCTCTCCTCGAGCATACTTGATATAAGGAGCTTTTCCATCGAACCTGGCTTTGATTGGGTCCTGTAGAAAGAAGAATCAGCAAGATAAACAAAACCTCAAAAAGGTTTTTAGATACCTTGACTTCACCCCAGGAAACATCTCCTCCACAACCATCGAATTTGAGAGTGACACCCTTGACGAAAGGAATGTCTTCAGGGTCAATAACCCCGTTTCCTTCCTCGTCCTGCTTGATCAAAAGTTTATGACCAAGGAATTCAAGGAAGACGTCCTTCTTTTCGGCGTCGCTGGCGCCAGCCTGAGTAGTTGCTTTGTCCTTGCCCATGTCGCGGAAGGCATTGAACTTCTTGGCGGATATCAAGTCACGTCGGTAGGTAGCACCCTTTCCAGTCAAACCCTTCTCCTTGATTTTCATTTCGCAGTAGTCCTCTCTGAAAAAAATTAGGATCATTGAATGGAAGGTTAAAAAAGGACTATTGGATAGCTACTTTGTCATGATTAACAATTCTTTACCATCCCAGGTAGGTTTCGGGTCGGCTTTGAGGAATTTTTCGACAGTTTCAAAGTCAGTGAATTCGACGAAGACTGAGTGCTTAAAGAAAACAAAAACAGAGTCATTATGAGGATCTGGAAGATCTTTTAAACAGATATACCTTGAACTTCTTTTTCTCGTCCCTCCTCATACGTACAGCGCTAACAGCGCCGTACTTTCCAAAGAATTCTTCAAGACGACCCTGGAGGGTGTCATCTTCATCGCCAAATCCTTTCTGCGTACGAAAGATAAGCTTCACAACATATTTTCATGGAAATTCAAGCTGGAGACGTACGGCATACACACTGCGCTCAAATTGATTTTTGGGTTCTTGGGGTTCGGTTGTCCGTCGAACTTTGGTTTTGGTCTCATCAACCTCAAGGAAAGTACTGGACTGGAGAGCATCTGCAAGCCATTCTACGCCTTCCTTGCTGAAATCGCGCATGCGTTTGAACGAAGCGACAGTTTGAATGGGGACCCAATGTTCAGGGTCTTTGCTATACAGCGTCCACATGAATCTAATTGGGGGTCAATGTCATGCTGACTTTGAGAGACCAAGACGATCGCACTTGTCGTATGGAAGGTTGGCATCGGCGAAGTAGAACTCAACTAAATAATTCCATACGTATCAGAAAACAGAATGGTTTAGTACGCATTGGTGCGCTTACTTTGCTTCACGGCCTTTTGTTTCTTTTCCGAGGCGTTTTCTTCAACCATGGTTACGTCTTCGGTGGCCTTGACGGTCGACGCCTCGGCGGGAGTAGCAGATTTTTCGACAACTTCGGTCATAGTGAAATTTGAATACGGAAAGAGAAGAAAAAGAAAAAACAGAAGGTTGGATCACAAGGAGTCAGATTTTTCCAACCTTCTTCGATCACACGGACTGGTTAAGATAACCACCGTGATCTTATCTAAGGTTAGGGTTTTGCCGTGTTCGGCTTCATTACGTAATCTCGTTTTGTTCTCCCCTTCTCAGTGCTCTTTCTAAAACAACGTCGTCCGATGTTGGAAACGATACCCTCCCACTTGTTCCCTCTACAATACACATAGCCCAAGTTTCTATTGATAAATCATTGACCTCAACCTCGGGACACAAACAACACAAATGAACAAGAATTTCAAATTTCAAAAGCCAGCTGCTGGAGACTGGACCCTCTGTTCTTCTCTTCTGGCAAATCAATCAAATCCTATATCCTCAAATGGACAGTTATCTGGAACCGTGGATTTGCGGGACGCTCGATGATATTATCAACTTTTCCATTTATGCTCATCTTCTCTGTTGAATCTTCTCGATTCCGATTAGAGCTTTTCAGACTCTTCGGACGAGTACCAGCCTTGCCTGGTCAAAACTGCTAAGCAGGACTAGTGCTAGGGTTATACAGAATATGCATAGGGCCTGGCCAGTGGCTCACCATGGTCTTTCCGGAAGTTATTTTCACCGGGATTCGGCGTCTATCAAGAATGCAAGCACGGGTTAGCCTCCTTTCCTTATCAATGATCATGACCTCATACATTCTTCGGGATACAGGTGTCAGAAATCAATATTTTTGTCCCATTTTTCTCCTCCACACGAATCTCTTTCTCCTTCTCTATCGATCCGCCTTTCGCCTTCGTTTACGCAGACTTTCTTCGATGATTCACAGGAGGTTTTCTGAATTGAACCCTACATACCGAAGCGTTCCTGGCGGATGCTAAAGTGAAGCACATACAGGCACATCCACCGGCCAGGTCAGTTTCGGTATAAACTACATATGTGGCAAATTTCAACAATTTCCTCAGAATCCCTCCTGATTCCTCTCAAATCTAGCAGCCATAGGCAGCCATTAATGAAATCGGGAGCTTGGCACCAAACCATTATGATCAGTTATCTTCAATTATGCAAGGAAGGCCGGTCGTTCCTGTACTCATGTCGAATTTGACCATCCGACGATCTAGGAAACTTCCTTTTTTTAATCTATTCCCTGCTGTCTGACGAACATTCTTTAACCAGCGTGAACGTGAATTGTCTGCTCCTTCCTTCTTGGATTTCCCTTTCCGCGTCCTGAGCTTGTACGAAACCTCCAGGTTTACCTGGCCCCCACATTCCTTATATTTAATATCTATTCGAGCTCCCTGCTCTCCACAGTCTCGTCAACCATGATGTATTCTAATTTATTCAAGGCCCTTACCGCGTTGTTGTGCGTTTCGACCACTCTCGCTGCACAACATCCAGGATACTCCAGTCGTAACCTTCGGCGCAAGCGGAATTGGGATATATTTTCCAACAAGACTGACCTGCTTGCGGAGGATCCGAGTGAGTTGCAAAAACGAGATGGCACGAAATATGTTTTTATGCACCATGTAAGTGATTGTTTTCGGTTCGCTGAATGCACTGGAGACTTACCTCTGCACCTCTTCAGATTGTGGGCAGTCAGTATCTTCTCATGTATCTATCGTGTCGCGTTAATTATTGGATTCATTGGGCTTTCGTTTTCCAGACACGTATGTTCACCCTAACACTCCTATTTTGCATCTCTCATTCATTTTCTTTCAGGTATCCATATACCTACGCGGACTGGCTGGATGACATCAACAAAATTGCTGCTAAAGGAGTGTGAGTCAACCCCTAGCCGAGAGACGCGTTGCACATCCATTTACGCGTAAAATTAGTGACGCCATTGCTTTGAATCTGGGTGGTGATGATTGGCAGCGCAGTCAGATTGCATCCGCCTACGCCGCCGCTCAAGCTTCTGGAACTGGCATGAAATTGTTCTATTCGTTCGATTTCACCGCTATGAACTGCGATCTTGCCGACTTGGTTGCCCGCGTCAATCTCTATAAAAACCATCCCAATCAATTCAAGATCAACGGAAAGCCCTTCATTTCCAGTTTTTCTGGAGACTGTCTAGGCAACTCTGGCTGGCAGTCGCTGAAAGACCAGACGAATGGCTATCTTATGCCCTTTATCTGGGGGCTTGAAGGGCAATTTGCATCGTGGACATCTCTGGACTCATGGCAATGGTAAGTTGTCCTCTCTTTTTCTCATATCACAACGTTAAAACGTCGATCCAGCTGGGGTTGCGCATGGCCTCAAGGAAACTATCCAAAGAGTGTACGTCTTTCCGTTCTCTAGTATAATTACGAAGCTTATTCGTTTTTTCTTAGCTCGATGATGACAACTACTGTAAAACAATACCATTTATCACAAATTTTATTTCCTGATCTTTTGTTATCGTAGACATTGGGCAGTTGGGCACAAGATACGCGGCTACGATAAGCCCATGGATGTTGTATGTGTCGAATCCCTGAATCATTCCTATCCAACGTCAAACACTGAAACTAACTGTGGTTTTCGCGGCCTAGTACCCATCTCAGTTACAAAAATTGGTATCTACGCGGCGATGACTGGCTTTTGGTTAGTCGATGGGAAGAACTTATGCAGATTCGATCCACCATTACCTTTGCAGAGCTTGTCGCCTGGTAAGTCGATGATTTGATCAATGATACCATTGATTTTTTCTTGATGATGAATTATCAGGAACGATTATGGAGAGTCAAGCTAGTGAGTGCTTTGTCTTATCAATGATACGTCGAAATTAAAGCCAATAATTCTAGCTTGGGCCCAATCAAGGGTGCTCTACCTGAAGGGATGACATACGCTGATGGCTTCCCCCATACTGCGTGGTATGATTTATCCCAATACTACATCAAGGCTTTCCAAACAGGAGTCTACCCCACCATTGCGGTATGTCCAGCTTTCAATTCCCGACTCTATGCTGACTCTTTTGGTATATCAGAATGACGTTATTTACTTTTGGGCTCGACCCCATCCCGCCGGTGCGACAGCATCGTCGGACAGTTATGGTAAACCAACAGGTTGGGATTGGACAGAGGTAATTTTTTTCGTGGAATCGATAAAAGGAAATCAAATTGAATTGACCTTCCAACTGTAGGATTCGATGTGGGCTGTCGTCTTCGCCACGTCCCCTGCCACTGTGACCTTGAAATGCGGAAGTTCATCCGGCACGTTTCCCGTTATAGCTGGTGTAAACAAGCTCAAGACCTCTCTGGCTGCCGGCAAGATGACGGTGCAAATGGTCAGGAACAGCCAGACAATCATCAATTACACCCCCAGTGATTTCACCTATGTTACAAACCCTGTTAAATGTGAGTTTATTTGCGAAACCCATGAATGTGTTCGGAAGACCTGATGGAAATTTTTTTATGTAGACAATTACAATGCTTGGGTCGGAGCTGCTAGTACGTTTTTAGAGCTTTTTTTTTTTTTTTTTTTCTTTAATTGACATTTTTGTCCAGCTGCAACTGCCTCGACATCGACATCGACGTCGGCCTCGTCTACTTCGACTTCTTCATCCTCATCCACATCCTCCTCAAGTTCGACGTCTTCCTCCTCGTCTTCCTCCTCGTCTTCGTCTTCCTCCTCGTCTTCTTCCTCCTCCTCGTCTTCGTCGTCATCCACCTCTACCTCAAGCTCCGCCACTCCGACCACAACCTGGGCCTACCAAGGATGCTATGTGGATTCAAGTGACCGTATTTTGGCTGATAATGGACCCTATGCCAGCAGTTCGATGACCATCTCAACGTGTCAAACCAGATGCTCTGGAGGAGGCTATACATATGCTGGAGTTGAAAATGGAAACGAATGTTTCTGTTCTAACACACTCAAATCTGGATCCGTCCCCACCACCGCAAGTGATTGCTCCACTCCTTGTACTGGTGCAGGTAAATATCTCGTTGGCTGGTAAGAGTTTTTTCGCTGATAATTTTTTTCAGGCTCTCAGATTTGTGGTGCTGGATGGCGCATCAACATCTATAAACTGTCGTCTTCAACATCTTCGACGACGACCTCAACTGTCCCTGCTCCAACCTCAACCCTCGGAAATTGGTCATATAAAGGATGCTACGTCGATTCGTCCACCCGAATTTTGCCAGATAATGGACCATTCGCAAGCAGTACGAATTCTATTTCCAGTTGTCTGGCCAGATGCAAATCCGGGAACTACGCGTACGCTGGAGTAGAGAACGGCAATGAATGCTTCTGCTCGAACACGCTCACGACAGGGGCCGTGAAGACTAGCGAAAGTGACTGTTCCACGGCTTGCACTAGTCCTTCAGCTCGTATGGTTTTATTTTATTATTTCGATCGTTCATGACACGACTAACTTTTTTTTTAGCCAATGACATTTGTGGAGGTGCTTGGAGAATCAACGTCTATCAATACAGCCCGTCCTCTACATCCTCATCCTCCACGTCATCCTCCTCCTCCTCCTCCTCCTCTTCTTCTTCATCATCTTCAACATCTTCATCGGCTTCATCCACACCCACAGCTGCGACGGTAACAGCGACCTCGAACACATGGAATTCTTATGGGTGTATGGCGGAAGGCACAACTGGGACTAGACGTGCATTAACAGGTGCCAGCTTCTCTGCCTCGAACATGACCCCAAAAATGTGCCAGGCCTTATGTGTGGATTATAAATATGCCGGCGTTGAGGCCAGTAATGAATGTACGTTTTGCGACGTCCACCTTGGAATTTAGTACTCAAGAATCCCTCCAAGGCTATTGTGGCAACACTCTTACAGGTAATGGCGCCACTGGCGCTGTCGTAGCCACCAGCAATTGCGACTGGGCTTGCTCCGGAGATTCCACGCAAAAATGCGGAGGTGGATGGATGCTAAATGTCTACACCAAGACAGCGACCACCAGCACCACCACATGGTCCAATGCAGGCTGTTACGTTGATAACTCAACTCGCATGCTGCGTGATCTATCCATAACGTCCGGGAGCTTGACCGTCCAGAGCTGCACTTCTCTGTGCTACAAGGCAGGATTCACCATGGCTGCCATGGAGTATGGTCAGGAGTGTTACTGTGGATCGCAACTTTACAAAGACAGTGGGGCAGGCGTGGCTGCTCCTACTGGTGATTGCAACATGCCTTGTACCGGTAAGATTAGAATCTCAGTTTTCTCCGGGGCTGATTCTGATCTATATGTTGATTCTTCCAGGCAATTCGGCGCAACTCTGTGGTGCTGGATGGCGTGGTAGTCTCTACCTGAAGTCTGGGACGACATTGTAATCTGTTGGTCATGCTCATGCTCCATCCAGACCAAATCCAGCCCCACATTCAAACCTTGCTCAAGTCATAAGTCTACGTCCTGTACATCAGAAGATGGTGAACTCGAACTCCGATCTAGTCGACAATCACTCGACCGAGGTTTTCAGCTTCCTTCGCTTTTTGCTTCTTCGCTAGTATTTGGTAGTAAATCATTCATCCGTTTAAGCATTATACCTTATTTAATCCTCGACCGAAAAATATATCCATGGTTGTATGTTTGTAGTTTAATCTTCGTTTTTCAAGCAGTTATGGGCCGCATTCAAGCTGATGTCGAAAGTTTATTGGTTCAACTCTTCAGCGTTTCAGCTTTTCCTTAAATAGAATTTTATTCTCACCCTTGGTCCCTCCAGTTTTCTCCACTGGCGGGACTTCAGCCGTTCAGCGCCTTCAGCTTCAGCGGTCCCACCTTTTCCAGTTTGGTTTGAGTAGAAAGTCGTTTTCTACTACTCAGCGACCATTCTAACGTTGTTTCTCCTAGATATATATCTGAGGATCACGGACCTGGAGTGAGCACACCATACACTCAAGATACCCTCAAATTTCAGCCAAATCTCATACTACTAGACTGCCGTTCAAAGCCTGAAGGCCTAATAACCTCTAGATAATGTAACTTAGGCTTCATGCAAGGCTTAAAATATTTCTGAAGGTGTACGCAAGCAATTTCCAGAAACATCTGACAACCTCTCAAGAATGGGCGACCGCAACGACATCAGCGCCCAAATAACCTGTAACGAGAGACAAAGCACCGCATAGCGATAGATAAACCGCCAATTCCTCATTTCTCATGTTACATGGTTCATTGTGGTGCGTCGGCGAAACCATCTCTTGCCAGTGAGCACAACATGAACTTCTGAACAGATTTCCAGCCATCGCACCGGCGCCGGCGGTTACCCCAAAAGGCACAAATCAAACGGTTATTGTGCCTGATTTAAACGGAAGTGCCTTCATTTAATAAGGTTGAGTAACCAAGTGATAAGCCTCGCTTGTATCATCCCTCGGCGACATGGCGGTTCAAAAACTATCGAATTTTCACCTCATTACGCGGATGCTGGTGTCCTGGTTTCTCAACACCACAAGCTCGCTGGCCAGGTGAATCTCTGGTCTTCAGAACGCCGAATTTGAAACGATCATCGCATTGAAAATTAAAAAAACAACGATTCAGGGTTGCATTGATGTAAGTGTACCTGAACTTGTACTTGCCCGCAATACTCTCAATCTGATTGTTTTATTATTTTGCCATTGAACCCGGTTAAACCAGTGTGTTGATTTTTCTTTCTTTCTTTCTTGTACCATCGTCAGGATCTTCATTTTTTGCACTGAGGTGCCCTAAGGCTACGAAGCGCCAGGTATCCCTGGTCAACACATTCTTTTCACCACTCAGCTATCCGCTCAACACATTCCTTATTGTTTAACCATGCACTTCGAACTATCCATCTTCCTGTTCTGTTCGCTATTCATTTGGTCCACGACTGCCAGCCATTTTTCAGGTCATCATGGAGCAATGCTCAAGCGAAAACGGAACTGGAATGTCTTTTCAAACCGGTCTCAACTGATTGGGGAGGATCCCGCAGAATTGCAGAAACGAGACGGGACAAAATACGTTTTCATGCACCATGTAAGTCAATATTTCGGGCGCTTTTCATCTTTCGCTATGAACTGACGGTTTTATCTGTAACCAGATTGTAGGCAGTGAGTTTCTTTCCTCGACGCTCAGATAAATCGCTGCTAACCAATCTCATCTTCTAAAAATGACAACAGACACGTAGGATTTATCCTTTGCCACTATCTTCTTCGAACTGACGGGGTGGTGTATTCCCATTATAGATATCCTTATACCTCTGCTGACTGGCTTGACGATATGAATCGCATTGCTGCTAATGGGGTGTAAATACATCGTTCATTTTTTTCATGTGAAGCGGCTATGAATGCTGACTTTGTTTTCTAGCGACGCCATTGCTTTGAACATCGGCGGAGATGACTGGCAACGAACCCAAGTAGCAGCCGCCTATGCAGCCGCTCAAGCCTCCGGAACCGGGATCAAGTTATTCTACTCCTTCGATCTGACAGAGATGCCCTGTGACATCAACGACCTTGTAGCTCGCGTCAACCTCTACGCGAACCATCCGAATCAATTCAAAGTGAACGGCAAGACTTTTATATCGAGTTACTCGGGAGATTGCCTCGGGAACTCTGGATGGCAATCCTTGAAAGATCAAACAAATGGTTACATTATGCCTTTTATCTGGGGTCTCGAGGGTAGCTTTGGAACTTGGCCAAGTTGGATTCCTGGTATTGGTGAGTAGGGCTTCGTCTGGAAAATCTAAGGTTGCTGACTTCAATTGCAGCTGGGGATGTGCTTGGCCTCAAGGAAACTGGGACAAAAACGTAAGTTGTTTGGCATTTCCTGTCGCAGTGTCAAATCTGACTGTGTTGTTAGACAAATGATGATAACTTCTGTGCGATAAACTCCCCCAAATCTTCCCAGACGTGTCGTTGATCGAATCAATTTAAACACATAGACATCGGCCAATTGGGCAACAAATACGCCACGACCATTAGTGGATGGATGTAGTGAGTACTTCGTCTTGTGGTTTCCGTCCACATTTTTTGAATCGTTTGCCTTCAAAGCGCCCATCTGCCCTCCAAGAACTTTTATCTACGTGGAGATGATTGGCTGATTGTTAGCC
Source organism: Psilocybe tampanensis (assembly GCA_019904355.1). NCBI lineage: Eukaryota > Fungi > Basidiomycota > Agaricomycetes > Agaricales > Agrocybaceae > Psilocybe > Psilocybe tampanensis. The sequence continues at coordinate 21,645 of JAHXRV010005633.1, forward strand.
GATGGGAACAATTAATGCAACTTCGATCTACTTTGACATTTGCAGAGATGGTGACATGGTAATTGGTTCAGTTCTAAGTTCTGTAAATTGAACTGACCACAAACCAACATATGTAGGAATGATTACGGAGAATCAGACTAGTAGGTCACTCTTCTCTCTCATGTCTAGATGAGCTCAATAATCATCGTTGTCACAATAGTTTTGGTCCTATCAAAGGCGCTCAACCTGATGGAACCACCTATGCTAATGGATTCCCCCATACCGCATGGTTCGACTTGTCGAAATACTATATCCAAGCCTTTCGGACTGGCATCTATCCTGCTATAACGGTATGTATACTTTCCAAATCTTGTCGGTATCTCTTAAAGTTGTCGATTCGTTGCTCAACTTGACTTTAGAGTGATGTGATCTACTTCTGGGCCCGACCCCATCCTGCTAGCGCAGTAGCGTCAGGAGATAGCCTCGGACAACCAACTGGTTGGGATTGGACAGAGGTAAACCTTCCTTACTTTATCTTTGACTGCGTTAGATCTTGATCGTTGGTTCATTTTACATTTAGGATTCGATGTGGGCCGCTGTCTTCGCCACGTCCTCCGCCACCGTCATTTTGAAATGCGGCAGTTCTTCAAGCACGTTTAGCGTTTCTGGAGGCGTCGTCACCAAGCTGAAGATATCTTTATCCCCCGGCAAAATGACGGTCCAGATGATCAGAAATTCGCAGACGATTATCAACTACACTCCGGCCGACTTTACATATATCACCAATCCTGTTCTTTGCAAGTTTTCATATTCACATTTCGTGGTCACTTTATGCTGACTGTTAAATAGACAATTATAATGTATGGGTTGGATCTGCGAGTATGTCTTTTTGTTGATTTACCATGCGATTAGTAATTTACATTGTTCGTAGCTGCGTCTGCTAGCACCACATCTTCTACCGCTTCCTCCTCCTCCTCCTCCTCCTCCTCTTCTTCTTCGACGACGACGACGACTACAACTACTACCACAACAACCACAACCACTTCAAGCTCAGCCTCTCCAACGACCACGGCTGGTTGGACATACCAGGGATGTTATGTTGATGCCAGCACTCGTGTCTTACCGGACTATGGACCTAACAGCAGCAATTCCATGTCAATATCGGCGTGTCTAACCACCTGTTCCTCAAGCGGATATCTGTATGCCGGCGTTGAAAACGGTAACCAATGCTTTTGCTCAAACAGCCTCAAGGCGGGGGCTTCACCTACAACACCAGGTGATTGTGCCACGCCTTGCGCCGGAAAAGGTTCGTTATGCATCACCTTCGTTGCAGAATATCCTCCTGATCTGTTTGGGTTTTTATTCAATAGCGACCGACACCTGTGGTGGGGCATGGAGGATCAATATCTATAAATCTGGCACCGGAACTACCACTACGACAACAACCTCTCCTACACCTACGGCCACCAATGCTTGGTCTTATAAAGGGTGTTATGTCGATTCGAGCACGCGTGTGCTAGCGGATAGTGGTCCGCTCACCAGTGACCAGATGTCTATTGCGATGTGCCTTTCGACGTGTCAGTCCGGAGGATACTTATATGGAGGTGTTGAAAATGGAAATGAGTGTTGGTGTTCCAATGCTATCAAGTCTGGTTCTGTGCCCACCACCGAGAGTGATTGCTCCACACGTTGTACTTCTCCCGCAACACGTAAGCTTTGTTTCTTTCGAACTGGTTACCGTACGCTGACCGCGTCTCACATTACCATTGTACTCGTTCAGCTAATGATATTTGCGGAGGCGCGTGGCGAATCAATATCTATCAGTATACCTCTTCGACGTCGACCGCTACCACCACCACTCCAACGACAACGACTTCTGCCACCCCTACTCCCACAGGCAATACAGTATCCGTTACATCAAACAGCTGGAGCAGCGTGGGTTGTGTAGCTGAGGGTACGACGGGTTCTCGTCGTGCCTTGACCGGAGCAAGCTTCACTGGATCAAATATGACGCCTCAAGTGTGCCAGGCTCTCTGTTCTGGTTACCAATACTCTGGAGTCGAAGCCGGGTGAGCCTTGCGGCCTATCTTACTCGAAGGCGTAACTCTGAACACTGATGCCGATTCTATTTCTATTCCTTCTCTTCTAGGTCGGAATGTTATTGTGGAAACAGCTTGACCAACAATGGCGCAACAGGTGCTGTAATCAGCAGCAGTAATTGCCAGGCGGTGTGTTCAGGGGATTCGACCAAAAAGTGCGGCGGTGCATGGACACTCAATGTATACAAGAAATCCACCACCAGCACGACCACGACGTGGTCCAGCGCAGGTTGCTTCGTCGACTCCCAAACACGCATGCTTCAAGGATTATTTTCATCCCAGGCAGGCACCCTTACCGTTGAGGGCTGTGCTTCTCTATGTCAGACGTCTGGCTACACAATGGCTGCGATGGAGTACGGCGAGGAATGTTATTGTGGCTCTCAGCTCGTCACAACTGGCGGAATAGGTGTGGCGGCCGATCCAAGTGAATGCAATATGCCATGTAGTGGTAAATCCATCTTTCTAATGGGGTTTGCGTTGGGTACTGATCTGTTTTGACCTTTCAGGGAACTCGGCCGAACTTTGTGGTGCTGGATGGCGCGCAAATCTATACCTCAAATCCGGCACGACATTGCCATGATAATACCCAAGCTCTTCCAATTTTCCCCCCTGTGAATCCAAATAACATCCTTCCCTTGTACTTACCGCGATTTTTGTTGTTGTTGTCTTTTTTGTTGAGACTTGAGGTTTCATCGTTGTTCCTATTTTCATACCCTTGTGTGTAGATCCATACTTCCTTCTCTCGTAGTTATCCAAGACTGTCTCTAACACCCATCTATTTTTCTCCCTCCATTCATATCGTCATTAGAACTATGCGTGGTGCGTATGCTTTCCATTTTTATATCATAATTATCCCAAGAGGCGTAAATAGATCTATGAAATCATTAGAACCATGTCCATCAGAAGAAATTAAGGCATGAGGGAAAATGTCCTGACGTTACGACTAGAAGATACATTAAACTCTACGGGAAGCCGAATAGAGGAAAGAAAACATGACAAATAAGAGAAGGATAGAGTTCGACATGGTCGAAAAAGATGAAGCTGCGGCGCTGGTACTTCCAGATGAAGTTTTGCCGGGGCTAGTCGATGTGCTGACTGCTCTGGTGCTGGAGGTACCAGAGGATTGAGGACCTGCAGATGTCGTGCTCACGAATGGTGAAGAAGAGTTGGAAAGTTGGCGAGGGCCATATTGAGATGGAACAGTGACGACAATACTGTCCAAATCTGTGTGGCACGCCCAAATCAATTTGGTTCGGGAGGTAAGGAATATCTAAAGCTGAGACTTGCCGAAAAACGACTTTTGGACATCGGCGTGGTTCACGAGCGTAATCTTGTGTAGAGAATCGTCCAGGTTCGAGGCGAGGTACTTGATTGAGGGTGCTTGCTGTTCACAAGTCAATCCAAACGCGCCCCCGCAACCAGATATCCCATTCAACGTGACGGCAGGGAGGTCATCTAGAACGACGCTATAGAGACGATGATCATTCTTTTTGTCACCGAGAACGTATATGGCCGATCCTGAAAGAAGGAGGATGTTTTTGGACCACTTAGTTACTGGGTATCGGACTCGAAGTTCTGGAAGACGTACCATGGAAAGAGAAGGAAAAGGAGGCACCGTCTTGACTCGTGAACGTTGACGTGCCACCGCTGAAAGCAGGGCTCGAATTGTTGCCCCATGTACCAGTGTAGGTAATTGCAGGATCATGTTCTTCGAAGGTCGTGTTCTGTACTGTCGCCCTGGTAATCCACAATCGCGTACGTCTTTTACATATGATCGAAGAATATGCGTAAAAAGACTCACCCTGCAGGTGCAAGTTGGATAGTTGATTGAATATAGTCCAACAAGAAGGCATCCCCGCCTTTATCCCCTGCATCTGGTTGGGCACCAATGTTTCGTAATAGGATGTTGTGGTTCGCATAGGTCAAATTCGAAGCTGCGAATAGTAGGGTTGAGACGTTGTTCGCCGTCGGTCTGTATGCGCTGTATCGAGAGCTTCGCCAGTAGAAATAATTGGTTCAGATAATTATCTGAACTGAACTACAATCTAAACTAAGAAGTGAACTTGGGAAATTTGAACGTATAGTTCAGTTTTTCGTGCCAAGTTCAGTTTCTTTTGGCCAAAAATGAACTAAAAGGTAAACTTTTCCGATTTTGCGACAAGTTCACATTTTCGTGTGAAGTTCAGTTTTTTTGTGAATATCTTCGGGATCAATCTGGAAAGCGGCCAACACGTGAGGGTGTTCTCGGCCGGGTCGGCCCCCGTTCGGGGTTAGTGAGTCCAAAATAGGAATGCAGGACAGTGCGTAGTGATATAGAACGCCTTCTGCAAACCGAAGCATGTATGTCTAAGCTCCAAAATTTATATCATTGGAAAGCTATAGACTGGGGGAGTGCAGCTATACACTTTTGCAGAGTTTCCGGTGTAATGTGCTTACAGAAACGATGAAGATGCTCTTAATTGGTGCATTTCCGAGAATGGAATTGATGACTAATCGATCTTGGCGCGACGCGACGCGCAACCAACGGGTAATCACAACCCTGATACGCGTTAATGAGTTCAGATTTTGAACATACAAGCGTCCGCAACAGTACTCAAGCAAGAACAATGGGAAGAACAATGGGAAGAACAATGGATTTGGTTGAGTTTGAACCTTATCCAACGAGTTATAAGTACAGTAAGTCAACTTCAACTTAACCGCTCAAACTGTTCCAACTCCACCTCTCTCCTGCTACAGAATACTTTATCTTGCCTGTATCATCATCGTTACAATGATATCACTTGCACGAGTTCACGAGCTTCTTGATCCGATGACTCTCCAAGTCTGCACTCTACGCGATCTGGACTACTTCATACGCCTCTGCACTCACCTTAGGCCGGAAATCAAACTCCATACACCACATCATTCCACCAAGCCACCCCATAGGCTTCCACAATATCTCTATGAATTCTTGATATCCACTACCGCTCTGGATGGGATCGTTGTATCCAAGCTCTGGGACTGCTTCAAGGATCTGATCTGGGATGATGACTCAATCTCAGGCGCCTTCTTGACGGACGAAGAAAAGAACCATATTGATCAAGTCGGCATGAAGAATTCGCTACGCAAAGAAGAGAAACTCGGTGAGTTCTAGTTCTACCTTTATTATTTACTCAAATCTCATAAATCTGATCTCGTTTTCAGCTTCGGTTATGTTTTACCCCCCTACTTCTGTTTGCCTCAAGTGTTCACAAGCGCTCAGGAACATTTCTCGGGTTCCTGTTACTTTGTTTACAACCGATGGGAAGGGAGGCCTTGATGCAAGAGAGGGTTTCTCTACGTCCGTCAAGTGTATCGGTAAGTTCCTGTTTCTATCTATTGCCTTCAATTGATGTTTACACCGCAATCTTTCGTTCAAAGAATGTAAAATTCGGTATTATCACAACTACTATGTTGCAGATAACAACCGAAATTTCTATACCCATCACATACCGGCCTTCATTCACCTTGAAGACCACGCTTATATCCAGTCGGAGCTATGCGAGCTTTTCACAAGCTTTATGCTCTTTGCTTGGGTCTCCTCTCAGAACTGTGCAAATATCCTCAACGCTTCTGTAAAGCGAGTGCGCCCTGTGTCGGTTGTCACCAAGAGCCTGTCCATCAGCTCAGAGCAAGTATTTCGAGCCTTCGTTCTCAATGGACTGCTGCGAGACTGTGCGGAGAGAGGATCGCCGCTGATTCTTCCTGACCGTGGCGACCACGACGACCGATTAAAATGTGCAATGGAGCTGCGAAATCAAAGGATTATCTCTGAGGGTCAAACACATAAAACGCACGCCTGCATGAAATGTGAGAAGTTTATTGAAGGACCCGGGTACAAGAACCTCAGTATGTTCTCTCCATTGGTCCCTGTTTATTCACGGCAGTTCATTAATCATAACTCTGATTCCAGGACCCCTCCGCGCAACTGTAACGGACGGCGTTACACTTGGTCGTCCCTGCTGTAAGGTTCACAATTGCACCACACCGTTACCAAACAATCGCGCACATTTCTGCGTCTTCCATGAAGAATATAAATCAGTATGTGTTGTCACAAACTGCACATCGCGTGCACAATCGGGTTATCAGACCTGTTCCAAGGCGGAACATCGTGCTATGGAGCAGAACAGAAAGGAACAGGGTAAAGCGTTCTTTCAATTGAAGAAACGTCTCCAGGCCCAGTTTGGTTCTACTCAACTACCGGATTCTTTGGAATCACAAGATTCCGAATTGCCAGAACTCGAGGATACTTCTAGCAAATCAAACGAAGGAAACCGCCCCCCTCAAGCCAGATTTTCACGCCGCCGGACTCACAACGAGCAGCTGCTTGTCAGCTGTTGTGGAGTGGTTTTAGCCCGCGGAACTATGTTTGGTGCAGAGTCACTTGAAGGAGTTGCAGTAAGCGCCCATTAGTGTTCGTTCGGAAAAGCATGATTACTCATGATTGACCACTACCTCAGGACTTCCTCAAATCCGCTTTCCCAAACCCAGACGATCTCTCCGATGTTTTATTCTATGACAGCAGTTGCAATCTACAGGAACATTTAAACGCCCAGGGTGACACGTTCTTCCAGAAAATAATCCTCCCTGTCGACGTGTTTCACTTCAAGTCAAAGCATAGTACGGCGCATGGATTTTGTCAAAAACATTGCAATCCGGCCATGTGGAAGGAGCTTTACGACGAGAATGGAAATTGGGTTTTCAACTCGTCAGCGGCCGAGCAGGTGAATGCATGGATTGGTGGGTACTTGGCTATTGTACGGGATATGTTAGCCCACCGTTATGATTTTTTCTTGGATGAAATGATCAAGCGACGGAATGAACTCATCATCGCTCGTCTTTCTGACGATGGTCAATGCCCTTATCATGTTCCTCTTCACTCTGTTGCACCTGCTTCCAAGTAAATAGACTCAAAATTGAATACAGTTGTTCTGATCCACTTCTAGTTCACGTTGAATAATAAATTTTTACCATTTTTGTTTGTACTAACATAATTTCTCCCTGCCCGAAGGCCGGGTATTTGTCCTATAACCCCTGGTGCTCATTAATACTGCCCCCTAACCATTGCCTTTTGTCCGTGTAGGTATAAATCCAACGTTGGGGCTTCATCGACGTGGGTTGTTCCCTGATGTTGTAACTTTTGATGGCAATGCCACCCCCAGCGTCTGTCCATGCCTGAGCAGTTCTGGGAGGGAAGGACCATGAAGGTTGCGGTATGGTATTGCTGATCCTGGGGTCGTGTTAGTGCAAATGTAAGAGCTGGTAGGATTCAGGAAGTGTACCATGTGAGACTTCAAATTTCCCTCTTGAAATCCGTTCCAACCTATTTGAAAGGGAACACGGTGAAAAAACGACCACTTCCGCTGCTCATCTGAAGGCATCGGCCCGGGGTTGAGTCATACGCCTGCAGATGAGCGGCAGAAGTGTGTTTCGGGTGGTGTTTGTAGGTACAGCGCCCACACCACTGTTGGGAGGAAGTCCGACGGGGAAGTTCAACGTTGAGGTCAGAGCCGACACGTCACATAGTAACATGTAACACGGGTTACATTTTGACGCCCATCGACCCTCACATATGCGCCCGTCATGCGGAAACTTCAGTTGATATATAATGTGGGGAAAATATATTGAATTGAATTTGAACTGAATACTGCACAATCACCATCTACCCGACTTGTACCCGACGCCGTCTCCTTCTACTACTCAGAATCTGAAATCTCAATAATATCTCTATCTCCGCTGGCATTCGCAAGTCCATCTTCTTCGACAGGCTCTTGTTTTACTACAGCAGTAGTAAGCTTATGGGATCTATCTTTACCTTTCCCCTTTGGTTTGATGTTTTCCTTCAACGACCTCCTAGCCGACTTGACACCAGGCTGTCCCTGCCTTACTCCAGGTATCTTACCACCTGGAAACTGGGCCTGGACCTCCATTCGAAGTGTCTTCCAGTAGCCGCCCGTTGTGTACCCTGCACGGAGGTATTTCTTCTTCATATTCTCCGGGGCGTGTCTCCATACATCTTTATGCAAATGATAAGTTGCCTTGGATGGAAAACGCATTCCGAAGGCCGCCAAAAATCGATCTTCGAGTTTTCCATTCATGGTTGACATCTTTTCAAAACCATCGGCCATAGGTGCGACATATTTGAGGGGCCAGCTTGCATGTTGAGAGTTTGATACTGTGGCTAAAGCTTCCTCATCGAGGTCAACGCTTTCATCATCACTCTCGGAGTTAGCGTGTCTTGGCTTGGAAGTGTGGTTGAATTTGACTGCCTTCTTTTTTCCTTTCGGCGAAGAAATTGAGCGAAAAATGGTAGGCGGGGGTGTAGAGCTGTCGGATGACTCGTCAGATGTGTCCCCAGCGAGGTCAATAACTTGCAGGTCATCGGTCGGTTCAGGTTTGATTTGAGGTTTAGATATGGTCTTCAATTTCTTGCCAACGTTGAACGAGGTGCTGGGAGCCGCTACCTGAGTGTCGGAATCGGGGTCAACAAGGGTATGAGGGCGCTTGCGAGACTTCGAGTTCCCGCCCAAGTTCCGGATCTCCATCTCCATATCGACCGCCTTGGATGTAACACCCTGCGCTCGATATAACAAGATCGGATTGTTGGAAACATCTCGTGTTGTCTGGACACTTTGCAAAGTCCACTTTCCGATGGCTGGGTCAAACGTTGAAATGAGGGACTCGTCGTCATTATTAACATCCATGATATCCCGGACAGAAGGTGAACACTTGGAGAGTGTGAAATATGGGAATGTTTTGCAAGGAATAACGATTGTTTTGCACTCGCTGTCGTCATCCTGAACCATCCTTCAGATTAGTAATTTACCAGCTATTAGCAGGAAATTTTGAAATACCTTCCAATACATGATCCTGACCGTCGATCTGAGAACATCTTCTGCCGCCTTCTTCTCGACAAGTTTGGTTGCGTCCACACGCCAGGCCTTCTGCGCATTGTCACGCGCTTCATAATGCTCTTTGCGTAGAACATGCTTGGAGTTATACCCATTCGTCGTAGTCGGGTCGGTGGCATCAAGGATTTTTACTCCATTTGCAGTTGATACTGCTCTTGCAGGTTCAGAGGCGCCGGTGGCGGGGCTGCCGGGACCACTAGATGGCCGGGGATGCTTTGGGAGTGCACACATTCCCGCTCCAAGTGACTGAAACTTTAAGCAGCACTTTCTACAGAAGCTATGGGTGCACCCCCCAGCAACGCGAACACCGGCCTTCCCACTGCGGAAACTCTCACGACAAATTGGTCCGTTGCACACGACGGTAGCCTTCCCATCCTTGATTTCAATGCGCGTGTGTGCCTGTGAGTCGTTACGGTCTGAGGGAGCCGGTTTGGGCGGCTCGGATGATGCTACTAGCTGGGGAGTCTGAGTCGGAGTGCGTGACGGTGTAATGGGCTGCTCAGGACCTGATATGTGCGGCACCTCCAACTCCGAGTTGGAGGCTTCAGGATCATCTAAAGATTGTGTTGCAGTTGTTGCCAGTAGATCACCCGCCACCGGATAGGAGGTCAAGCTGGGAATTGGAATGGGAGTGCGTTGTGTAGGGGTCTTGAAAGGTACAGTGTCACGCAGAGGTGTAGACTTCGGTGTTGATGTTCGTGGTGTGATACTTGGGCTCGCTGTAAATGACCGGATATTGGTCGGGGTGCAAGGGTAATTGAATAATTCCATCAGGGTTCGAGGACGAGGAGGTTCTGGGATTTCGGAGAGCCTCTCAATATGCTTCTCCCACCGAATCCAGTGAGATTGTGTTGGGGGGGCAGCACAGCAGATATAGGTATATCCCCTGTTGGCAGGATTCTTAGTTCCATTGCAGACTCGGGTGGTTAACGGGTAGATGCAGCCATCCACCGGGCATATGTCACGGTTCATAGTGACCAGAAGCAGGTACTTAATTCGGTGTGTTGGGTGGCAGCAGTGAGTGGGGGAGGGGAGGGGGAGGGAAGATGTGTTAGTCCCAGGCGACGACACAGTACCTCTTATATATCCGGTCCCAGTCATTGTCTGTCCTTGTGGCACCAACACCACCATTGTCATGATTGTCCTCGTCCTTGTAATGTGGCACTGACCGCACCATTGTCCTCATAATGTGGCACCAAGGTAGATCTCATTAACGCGCGACGCGACGCGTCGAGCATGTGATCAACAGAAATGTGAACTTTGGTGAAATGTGAACTCGGTAAAACAAACTAAACTCCGTGAGCGGAATCTGAACTTGAACAAATAAAGTGAACTTGTGAGCAAAAATCTAAACTGCGTCAAAAAAATTGGCAAGTTCACATTTTGCTGGCAAGTTTACTTTCCGAGTTCACTTTTGCAGTCTAGATATTTCTTGAACTAAATATTTCTACTGTCTAACTTCTGGCTGTATCGCAGTACGTCGGAGTCAATCTGGACTTCATAGGACCCGAACGTTGGCCCCGTACTTCCATAGATGTACAGAGCCGGTCCTGCAATGAGAAACAGAAGGGAAATGATTGGAGAATGAGCGAGAATGGTAAAATTTCATACGACTCGGACGTACCTGTGATATTGAGACTGACTGACGCGCCTTTGGTGGTGGTTTGGTGGAAAGTTCCTCGAAGCCAAGGTGAATTTGTCGGGTTGAAGTTCGACGCCGACGGATCTGGTGTGGTCCACACGGACTGATCTTCATAAGTCAATATGCTGTCGAAATCGTCGATGGTGACGTTCCAGTTCACAGCAGAGGGATCCATCGAGCAGAATGTGTTGAGAGGAGTGAAGAGTCCAGATGGTTTATTGCGGTATGTGATGGCCGAAATGGAAGAATGTTTTATTTTAGTCCTTCTGACAGAATCGGGTTTCACGCTCAACTTCAAGCGCTCAAGCTCAAGCTCAAGCCTAAGCCTCAACGTACTCGACAACACTCAAAATGTTGGTGAAAACAAGGGACTATACACATCAAGATGCACATGGACAACAGCGTCAGGTGGGTGGTCATCGGAAAGAAGGTCAGGTATGCATTTATAACAAATTAAGTACTTCAAAACATATCCCAGAGGTCAGTGGATGGATAAAGTAGCCTGGTCAGGACGGAAAAGAAAAAAAAAGGATAAAACCGCGATATGAACCGGGTTAGAAAGAAAAAAGTACGGGTTTTGACTGCGTGGCTTGAGCGATAATGATTTTTCAAGGTTCTCGTCCTTGCCAACAACCGTAGTTCCTTGGATAGTATGTCTGAGTCTGAGTGAGGCATTAAACCATCCCGAGGATTTGGAAGGGCACCGAAACAAGCAAACTTCCGATCTGAGGCTTGCCATCGAAGTAACAAGTGCTTGTTTGTAGGGTTCTATTGCCCTCCTAAACATCCTCCTAAACAATTGCGAATAAAGAGAATATCGATAAAAACGAAACAATGCTACACACCTCTACATTGTCTGGTTTGGATCGCGGCAATGGCAGCTTTCCAAGAAACATTACCAAATTAAAACTGTTGCCCCGAGCCTCCGAAGCGCAAATTTTAGGAAACCAGGATGAGAGGGTTGAAGAAGAGCCTAAGACGGTAGGCAGCTGAGAAGATAGCAAAGACGGTCCTTATTTCTCATGGAGATAGATGAAAAGATACTTCAAATTATAAGTATCAGAGTATGTAAGTAGAGAGGTTGGAAGCAACGCAACGCCAAAAACTTGGAAGGCCCATTCGTGGGAACTTTGAATCAACAAAAATAGCCACAGTCCTGGTCGTGACCGCGTCACCGACTTCAACTTAGCCAGAACGTCGCCAGAACGGCATTGAAATGTTGGCTATCTAACACAATATACAAGTCTCTTCCATTTCACAACAAGAAGAAGCCTTAGGTGCGCTGCTTCTCGTTCTTGTTGGCGTTTCTTCTGTGTTCATTCTGACCTTACCTTCATTAGCTTTTTTGTGACTGCAATTTTGAGCTGCTCGCTCTCTCTGTCTCGCCTTGGTCCTGGAATGTGCTCATAAAAGAATGAAAAAAATCACACACTTTGTACCCCTGATCTTCTTTGCCACTCGGAATCCCTGGCCTTGGTCCTGGGATAGCTCAGGATAGCTCTCGTACACTGGCGTCGCGGGGTCACTAAAAATTGAACAGGCCATATGGAACCAAAAATCCCTTATGAAATCTGCCGTTTTCTTGGGCTGCGGAACCGTTAATTGAGCCTAAGGACGGAGGGGGTGGTGACTTCACGGCTGAAACATTTAGCAAATTCGAAGGGGCCTGTCTACGTCTTTTGGGCGCATACAGTCGATGTGGCTCAATTGAAGTTTTCACGGCATTTTATGTTCCTTAATACCCTTCGCTTGTCTGGGAGGAGGGGTGATTAATCACAGGTAAGCCCCCACATTTACTCAAGTCAAGGCACTGAATAACTTGTGAACAAAGAATGACTCCTTGAGCAGTCGCATATATTTCACCGGGTTCTCTGCAATACCCTTTGGCCATCCCGATCTATGGTTCTTTTCGCCATATCATAAGCCCTTGCTCTTATATTCTGCGAACCTCACCACCGGATCCATGAATTGGTCTTCGGGACATCGATGTCGGATTGGTTTCTCAAGGAATACTTCCCTGAAAGGGGAAGAGGATGGCGAAATCCCATTGGCCCTGTCGACTAGCCAGATTGCAGGTGCGGGGTCAGTAAAACTATGGCGTTCGGATGTTTTGAAACAGAACAGCTCGGTACGTACAACAAATATAAAAATCGACATGCCTGATGCTCAGATGCCTTTAACAGAAAGGCGAATGAAAGGGGTGCTGATTCTGGGTGCTCCAATAATTCTCTATCCCACAGTATAATGTTTTAACCGATCCTGCTTCTGATTCGACCAGCGCCTTGGGCAAGGTGGACCCATGGAGCAGCTCCATGCTCTTGTTGATCTTCGGAAATCCCCCGTCTGTTCAAGTTGAATGACAATGTTATGACTGATCTTCATGACATATGTAAGGAATCTCCTCCGCAACCAGGTCTACTCCCCTTAGATGGATCCTTCCTATCATCCGCATGACACCCCACTTCAAGTCCCAGGACGTCTTCGTCGATCGATCACTTGGTTCGAATGATTGATTGGTATTTTCTCCTCTACAGAACCATTGACAGATGAATAATGTTGTGGTGTGGACCGCACGCTCGATGGCAATCTTGGCCCGCCGTGTCTCCCCGAAATGACGGACAGAGTCCCAGATAATTCAGCCATGTTTCGACCAGGATTCAACTTGACAATTGCCCGGCCTTCTTGCCAGCCTTATTATGTCTTATCTCCGTCCGACCGCCATTGCGAGCCATTCGACCAAGGCATTGTAGTCTCCAAAAGGGCGGAACAATGGCGCGACGATATTCTGCAAGTACTACTACACCGCTTGGGAATTATCCTGTGTGAAACACGCTAAGGCAAGGATAGAATTTTTCGTTATCTTCTCTTCTACTAATACATATAGGCGATCTCATCCCCACGAACTGCCTCCCACCCTCGTCTTATTTATCAGCTGTAACAGTAACAAGCCTAACACAGACGCTACAAACCAGCCGGCGAACTGGTCTGACAGTCCTATTTTCAACATCTAACCATACGGTGTGGCTGCTCTTCAACACAGGGCCAATTTTTTCCAGAAATTTCATGTCGTCTTCCTGTTGACCTCACGTCAGTACTAGGCGACTTCCCAACCAGTGTCTTGCTGACTCTTTGTCTCGGTTTATAGACTCTCGGACTCCGCTGCTTTCGGGAGGCTGCCTGTCCTTTTACCCCAGATGGCCAGAATAAGAGGCAAGGAGCCTAGACTAGGTACGTCTTCGAAAATCATGCACGGCCGTCTACGATTACTAAACTCAATTTATCATATGTTCAGTGACCTTGTCGCAATTTACTCGCAAGTTGCAACATACTTCTAAAGTTCCATCAACAATCCAGCCGCGCGCTGCGTTGGCGCATCAGGGTACAATCGACTGAGTTCAGTCAAAGTGCTATACCGATAGGATCGACTCTGAGAACCCTCTTGGATGATATTGGTTTTTACTTTGATACATTGACTTGGACGCCACTCTAGCATACGGCCTAAATGGTCTTTACTTCGGTCCAGAGGATGGCAGATCTACGAAGTCCGAGTCCCGGTCACTGACTGTTGATGACCCCCCTCCTGACGAATCTTCCTTATGGCTAGGTATATTTACGGTCAAGTCATCACTGGTCACTGGCAGTGGAGGTGAGTGGTTCCTAATATCTGCATGACCAAAAGTTGGTAAGAAAAGGATCTATTTAAACCTTGGATGGATGGAAAGGCTAATAATGCCATCACCTACCCAGTTGATCAATACTTTCGGCGGCCGTTTATAAATATGATTTTCAAGTATATGCAGTAATGTCGACCATGGATATGCAAGAGTTGTCCAATATGTTTATCAATGACGAACCACCATCTTACGATACCCGACAAGCGAGCTTTCTGACCAACCAACTACATAATACAATCAATCCTGCAAGACCAATGGGAATGGGTTCGTAGTTGTTTTGGATCTACAAAAGCCTGACCGACTGAGCATAACGGCGTAAAACTTCCGGCCTAACGAGACCTCGATATTCAAACATTCAATATTTGATCCTGAAGTATTCATCCCTTCGGCTGATGTCAGCTAGCGCCCATTGCTCTTCCATCATTGATGTCCTCGTGAGTACTAATTGCTCCCAACGCAGAAGAGTCGTCAGTTGCCAACAAGCCTATTGCATGACAATGACTGTCCCACAACATCCTTTTCCAAATGCGCTGAACGTCCTTTTATTACTCGAAAGACCATTTACACTAAGTGTGAGACGACAAATGCCCTGAGTCCTCAGCCGACTGGGAAAGTGATCCGCCATATAGAAAAAACGTCACCGTCGCCATCTGTTCCACGTTTTCGACTCCAGGCCGGACGGCACCGCGACCACCAATTAGAATTGTCCCCACTGCGCAACGTGCCTGACGGTAAAAAACCCAATCCTTAGACCTTCGATTAGATATTTTGTCCCTTTGACATAAATAATACTTTCATCGGTGGTGGAAACGCAATGGCGTCAGCGTGTTCAATGCAAAAAACAACCCATGATCATGGTGGTTTTGCATTGGGAAATCGGAACTCCCTAGACTCCTAAAGCCACATGCAAACCCCCCAGGTGCCCGTGGCAATAGAGTGGGGATTCACGGAGACCGAAAGACGGGATAAGTTGATTTGAGTAAAAAAAAAGGGTTCTGAAGTGGTCTTCTATCAGCACAAGACGGTTTTGGTATGTTTCCCAATATTGATGAAACCCTGGCCTCGCACGTATATGTAGTATCGTGTATCGGTTCGATGGCGACAATCGGACCGCGTTCCACGCAGGGTTCGCAGTGTTGCTCATTCCCTCGCAGCTAAGGAGAGGGAAAGAAGCTCAATCTCCCAGGCTTGTCGAAAAGCTATGTCTTCCTGCTCAATGCCGGAATATAAACCTGCCTTACTCGTCCATCTTGTACGCCCCAGAACGCCCCCTCTGACCTCTAAAGCCCAAAGGGGGGAAGCATACCTCCGAAAGCTGCGTCATATAATCAGCTTCTCCATGCGAGGGTCACATCTCAAAGTAACACGGATTATATCGTAGGCGTACCAGCCGGACACGGAAGCTTTCGCGGGAGCACTGGCGGTTAGTGAAATATTCGATAGTATTGGATCAGATACAAACTGGATGACTATGATTTGCTCTAGGAGAAAACAAAAGGAATAAACTGTGTTGCAGAGCGATGCGGATGTTGAAACCAGACAAGAAAAGGGGTGGGGGAGACGAGATTTCACGCTTTGTTTTCAGAGGTCAACCTTTGCTTTGCGTACTCTACAAAATCATCGATGGAAGAAGGCCACGCAGCTAAAGAAAGGGTAATTATCAGAATCACCTGCGGCGTTAGAAGCAATAAAATTCATCAGAGGTGCGCACATTCCACATCATAGTTCTCGAATGTTGAATTTGTAGATCTGACGAAATCGAGGAACTGCCGTAGTTGAAGAGAGATAAGTGATATTGATCACGACTTAAGAGAGTCATAACACACCATGATCCAGGTGTCTTTGCTGACGCCTTTAACCCCCTTTTGATTCAGGAAATCGAACCACCATTGCAGATACTCTTCTTTCCAGCCATCATCTCCGTCCATCATAACATCATCATCTGCATCGTTATTGATGTGTTTCAAGGCCCCTCCTTGTGCTCCATGAGGAAGCAGAAGAGCCCAGAAAGCCTGTGCGGTCTCTAGTCCTATACATTTCCAGAGATTATTGGAACGTGCAATAAATTTGAAGATTTCATAGACTTACCAAGACTTCTCTGGCCTTCTGAGCGTGCAAGATCAAACGTGTGGTTGTACACTTTCTGGAAGTATACGGGATCGGATCCGAGTTGACTCCTCAGCCTTGTTAGAGAACTTTTCATGCTTGGTATCGAATCGACTCTGGAGTAAGATCGGAAAGCGATTTAACCATGAAAATGAAAGCACGAATTTGAGGTGAGTGACTTACCCAATAGATTTCCATCCCTCGACCCATCCAGTCCTTGTCCAATGGCCTATTCTGGGTGACTTGAGTTCGAATGCAACTGCCAACAGAACCACATCCTCTGGGTCAACTTCTAGGTCTTCACAGAATTTGATCGTTCCATCTACGGTGATATCTCCTTCGTCTGGATCTATGTTGCAAAGATATATTGAACTTGACGATAAGAAGGGATCGTGTGATGTCCAACCTTTGTATTTATCGAACAATTGGCCTAGTTTACTCGTGGATGGAGCTGACGAATCTCCTTTCCGTCGAGCAGAGTTTGAGAAGGCAGTTGGGTTGTTATAATATGCATCAATCGCAATATCTAGTCGTTTATGTGCCTCAAGGAACTTTCTGGCATCTCGCGCTCTAATCACAGGTTATGATCAGTTGGAGATCGGCTATCTGAATGGGTGTTTCCAAGACATACGAGGCGCCAGTGATGCTGCAGAATTGGGCGACGTCGTTATCGAGCTTCTTGTCTACCATAGTCGAGGATAGTGTGGATGAGATTTAGCGCTAGGTTGTAGAATGTAGGAAGAGGAGACGAGTCAAGCAAAGTCCAGTCGAGAAACGGTCGAGAAAGTTGGAATATGACTCTTCAGCCACTCATGTCAGAAGCGATATTGAGTCACGTGCCACTTTTACTCTGATTCCAACCAAGCCTTGAATCCGAGCCGATAACATACAGCATCTTAGTCGTCGAATGTTTTTTCGTCAGGAAACGTAGAGTGACTATGAAGGTGCTTATATACCTTGACTGGGAACCTTTTCTTTCCAAACAAACGTCGCTCCAAACATGCCGATAATGCCGCATTGTCGGAGATTGAACCGATCAACAAGTTCGGTTCAGAACGACTTGGCTCTTTCTCCCTCCAATACACTTCAATGTCTGTCTGATTCTCTGGTTCTCTTTTGCCGTAGATGTCAAAAGCAACACCATGCGCCTCAAGGGTCTTTTATATGTTGCTATCTTGACAACACACTCCACGCGGTCGGCCAATGAACTGTTTTGCTTGCTCTTGTCGTCAAGACCTTTCCTCACCTGTGTTGCTGTACTGCTCTTGGACAGTGGAAATCGGACCGTGGAACGCTGGACCCTTAATTGTCTATTCAACCGAAATCTACCCATCTGCTCGACGTCATTTCCTGCTCAAATAGGCCACGGTCTTCTGACAGATCATGCTTCCAGGCATGTACAACCATGTACAAAAGTCGCTATGACTTCCACAAGGAGAGTCAAGCCTGCGACTATATGACCATCTTGTCAGCCTTACCCGGCCCTATACCCCATTTCCAACAAGATGATCTCTCACCTCTGACATGTCATGTCATCGGAGACAGAGGAGTGCTCGGAACCTCTATAACAAGAAGCTGATTATGGTAGCGATGTCCGACCCTTCGTTTTCTCCAACAACTGTGCGTCGGTATGCCTCCATCATTTTCTGGGATCTCGTCAGTGAATCACGTCAGTCAGAGACATCGCCTCTGTTGTCCCGGAATTAACACCCGCCGCCGAGCGTCGCCTCTGCTTGATTTTCTCCCTTTTTCGTTTGACGATCTCCTACCTGGCATCTACCTAAATGATGTGCAAGTGGCATTTTGGGCGTGGTGTGTGAATCCGTTGCGCGGCATTGTGCATTTAGCTTCAGCCAAAAAGACGACACACACACACGCTTCTTTCGCCATACATGTTGTCCCTCTCGATTTAGCGCACATTGGCACCGAGCGGATTACCGACGATGTCGATGGTACAATTTTTTTCTTTTGTGTGTATGTTTCTTGTACTTTTTCCCACGCATTATTTCAAGCCGAATCTAATTTTACAGATTTCCGCACTAAAATCACCTTTTCCTTTGAGCTGCTCAGTTCGGCCTTTCCGCCTTCACGACCATCAACCAAGGCGCGTCGGTTGAAGTGCGCGCTCACACAAGTGTAACTGTAACAGAACTTTCATCGCTTCTTCCTTGTACACGGTCCTCTCCGCGGCGCAATCGCTATCTTGACAGTACTGCTGGCTCACAGAACCTGGCTCGTCTCCACTCTAAGCTCCATGTACTCAGTTGTGAACCCCGGTAATCGCTAGAGCACCTCTATCTATGTCTCTCTCGGGCGGCAGTTTCCTTACTTATCCTCATTTCTCGGACATCAACTTCCTTTGTTTCTTCTCAGAGATACCATATACTTATCTTTCACGATTGGCCTAGGTTTCCGTCCAAAGCTTCAGCCAATCAGCCATATGGCGCAGCATGTCGGAATTTCATAGTATCCACAGCCTTGGCGAAACGGTGTTCGTCATCCACATACATACTACGAAGGCAGTCATCCTATTTCCAATATTAGGAACTTGAAGGATGTCATTTTTCAGGAATCAACATCTAGCTGTCATCATCGTCATCAGCTCACTTCTACCCTGCCCATGCCGTTTCGATACCCATCTGGGAGCCATTTTCATTTTAGCTGCGCCATGTCTGGGCGCAATCTTTTTTTTCATAGAACAGGACACAAAAAGACATTGGCTTCATGTCAGCGTCGGTTCCAATTTGGCACTGGGCCATTTCGGGAATGGGGGACATACATAGGCTGTGTCGAATATTAATCCGGAACTGCGGCGAGGTTTCCCAATGCCCAGCCAGGTGAGTCCTGTACCTTCTCAGCTTTAAAAATAACCAATTCAAATCATCCCATAGAAAAAGGATTGCACCTGTGACGCCTAGGGTACTCGTTACGTACGTTGTTGGTGGGGACAATTAGAACGCCTTCTCCTCGCTTTTAAAGTTGGAGAAAGGGGCAAACACGGATCATAACAAGTGAAGCGTCAGAACTTGCCGCGATCTTGAACAGTACCACCAGTCCTCGTAGAAGTGGCGTACCGGACACGTTTTGAGAACCAAGCGTGATAAGTAGCCGTGCTTGGCTCAAGGTTTTGAAATTTCCGTTGGCTTACTAGTAAGTAATAGTATAATGAAAAGCGAGTTAACTATCTTCTTCTTTGCTTTGCTTTACATTGCCGTTTTTGATATGAAGTGGCGGAGATGGATGAGGGGAGTTTGCGAGTATTATGCTATGATCTCATCCCCGCATTTCCGTTTGGTAGGAAGTTAATCCCAAGGGTCTGACCGTTATATCTATAGAACACCTTTTAATACTTTTCTACCTAATGGGACACCGAAATTCAGTCCGCCGCTAACTGACGAACTAAATTTGGGCTCAACCTCTTGCGAGATAGCGTAAGACCCCGATAGTAAAAGGGAAAATGTACTTAGCCGAAACCGAATTGAACGACGGCGCACCAGTGGGATATGGCGAATATGGCGAATATGTAATCCAAGTTCGGAGATTGATACCTAAAAGGATCAGAAAAAGCCTCGTTTCGTTGTGGTGTTCTAAATAATCTGATATGTGATGCACTTTGCAGTTGTATACCTCCGTACATGTGTAAGTACCGACTCACCTGGCTTACATGATCCATGCGTTGATGGAGTCTGGACTTCATGGTGTTCAGCGGAAAAATTTATATCTCTTCTTGCGCCGAGTACGGAATTATACCAGTTCATCTCCGTGGTGTGTGCGGGTGTGTACTAGGAAGAAGGGGGGGGGATCATGACGCCAAGTTGACCTAATGGTAAGTAGTCCCATAGCACAGCATGCGCAAAATAGTGATAAGGATAGTGCTGCGACTCTCAATAATCAAATAGGACTGAGAAGACACGGCTGAAATAGTGAATACTTGCAGTATTTACCACACGTGTGTGGTATTGGCATGCTTGTCGGTCCAAAGCGGTCCAATCAAAAACAAAAAGGGACTTATAGAGACATCGAAACTAACATGGGAAAACTCCATATCACAAGCCAACGATCTTATTAATTACGGAATAAATCCAGGGCACATTTCTATACTATGGACTCATCATGATTGAAGATCGCACACGACGGACTCAATGACACTGGGCATTATGTATAACGATGTCAAGAGATGGGCCATGGCATCGGTCTGGATTCCGAAGGACTGGCCTATGTAGTGATATACATTATCTAAGGGTTACTGCCATGATGACCGTCAAGGTTCTCTAGAGGTTGAGATAAGGTTAGCGCAGGGACCTCTGGTTGAGAATGCATAAATTGGGATAAAATAAAAGAGTGCGACTGGGATAGGAGAAAACCACACAGGAAGTGAGCTGACGGCTTGGTCGCGACTCGCATGATGGTGTCAGTGATCGCTTTGAATCTGTACCTACAGAAATTCGTAAAGAATGGGTCTTGGGTCCTTGGGTTGTTGACCGACCTGCGGCGCAGAACTCGTTGTAAAATGTTCCTGTTTCTTCCCCTAAAACATGGCCGATGCCCGAGGGGATACCGAGAAAGATTGAAAGGGCGCTTATTCGGTCAGAAAAATGTGCATCGAACCTCCCATGCCTCACAGAGGGAACTGTGGGTTCTATGATCACGATCGATCACCGGCCAACGCCCATCTCCCTATATATGAACTCGAATATGTAGACGGCGTCGTGGATTTTACATATGCATGTGCAATGTGCATCCAACCCATCAGTCAGGCTCTCCACGCCTGCATCACCAAGAGACTGTCTGTGACCACGACTAGGACCCCTGAAAGCCCACCCAAATGCCTGATCCAAAAATGCCAAAAATTGCCGATTTTTATCCCCCGAAATTTCTCAATTTTTTTCGAAATTTTATCCCCAGTTTGGATCAGGCATCGAAGGGGCCAGAATTTTATCCCCAGACTGGATCAGGCATTAAAAAAAGGCTATTTTTTGTGATTTTCGACTTTTTTCGCAAAACAGAGGCTCTGCGAGGCTAATATAACGTTCTGGGGGCCAAACACGAAAAAGACAGTTGCAGTGATAATAACTATGAAATCTAAACCAATTTTTGGAGGAGCGAGGTGAGTATGGGATGAGAAACATTGTTTTTCCTCGTCTTCTGTAGGTTCAGCCGAACCCTTTTTCTGCCCACCAACACTTCAGACCTTCTTCTCTTTGTTGTCCTTCAACATTTTGTAGAAATTCCAGTTATCAACTGATATTTCATCCATTCTCAAATGGATGCCAGAATGGCCTTGAGAACGCGCAGGAAAGCGGTTGACAGTACGTACTACGAAGTCAAAACGAGGGAGCGAAGGGCTTGAACATGCGGTATGTGGTTAAACTCGATTGCAAACCAAAGTTCATCCCGTAGTGTAGTGGTAATCTGAATTTCGAGCGGTGACCTCGAGTTCGAGCCCCATGAATGGCACATTCTTATCCCCAACTGGCTCAGGCCTGAACTG
>JAHXRV010005643.1:0-30974 GCA_019904355.1 Psilocybe tampanensis
CACACAACACCAAGACCACACCAAACCAAAAGCAAAAACAAAAAAGCAAAACTAACAAAAAAAAAGAACCGTCTCCAAAAACAAAAAAAAAAAAAAAAAAAAAAAAAAAAAAAAAAACACAAAAACAAAAAAAAAAAAAAAAAAAAGCACACACAAAAAAAAAAAAAAAAACATCAAAAAGTCAAAGCAGAACGCAAAACCACAACCCCCAAACCCAAAGAAAGAAAAAAAAAACCAAAAAGAAATCCACTCACTTAATACTCCCCTCCCGACTCTCCCCATCCCCATCCCCATCTCCCTCATCCCCATCCCCCTCCCTACTCTCCCTACTCTCCCCATCATCCCTACTCTCCCCATCCCCATACCCACTCCTACTCCCACTCCTCCTACTCCTACTCCTACTCCTCCCGCTCCTCTTACTAGACACATCATCATCATCATCATCATCCCACTCTCCCTCTCCCTCTCCCTCATCTTCAAGATCCCTCTTCTTCTTCCTGCTCCCATACGGATACGAGTAGGGATAACCCGCACGATCTGTGTCTTTATTATACTGGTGTCCACGATGCGTATGCTGATGTGGGTGACGAGGAGCACCTGGAGCACCCGCACCTGGAGCAGTAGCAGCAACAGACGCCCGACGTTTCGGATGTCCCTGCGAATGCACGCTCATGCTCAACGAATCCACAAGGCTCTCTTCATCTCCTCCTCCTCCTCCTCCTCCTTGAGCCTTATCTCTATGCACATCTCCTTCTCCATCCATGCCAACACCAAGGCCCATGCCCAAGGCACGAGGATCCTTGACGATCGAATCCCCATCCCCATCCCCATCATATCCACCACCAACAGGCCCGTCCCTCGACACAGGCGCCGTCACAGTTCCCGCAGCCGTCGCACTCGCACTCGCACTCGCACTCGAGCGTCTCTCCATCCCGATCGTCTGTTGAGTCCCTCCATTCGCATTCGCATTCCCATTCGCACCAGCAGTGATCACACTCATCGCGTTAACGCCAACATTAACGCCCGTCGACACTCCCGTCGCAGACGCCCTATTGCCCCCACCCGTACCTCCACTAGGCGAAGGATACGGATACCCACCCGCATTCGCCAACGCCGCATACGCATAATACGGCTGGGCGTTCGCATTCCGCATCCGGATCTGCATCTGTTGTTGTTGTTGTTGCATCTGCATCGCGTGTTGTGGTTGGTTGGCAGGCGTCGTAGGAAGAGGAGGAGAAGGACCACCCGGAGCGGAGGCAGACGCGGACGCGCGTTTCGACGACGAGCGTCCGGCCCCTCCTCCTCCTCCTGATTTCTTCGTCTTTGAACTAGGATCGTTTTTGGAGGTCGGCTTTGATTTGGTGGACTTGCCGTTGCCGTTGCCATTCCCGTTTCTTGCAGTAGGGCTCGTAGGACTGGTCGGACCGCGACCCTCATCACCCCTCTCCCTACTCCGACTCACACTCACATTCACACTCGTCCGCTTCGAACCTGGGAACCTCACCCTCACCTCCTCACCAGCACCCGCACCCACACCCTCCTCCTTCCCCTCATCCTCATCCTCATCCTCATCTTCCTCATCCCTAACAACAACAACCTTCCCTTCTTCCTCCCTTTCTCTTTCTTCCTTAACCTCCACCCCACTCGCTCTCGCGCGCCCCATCGAATCCAACCTCTTCAACTTGTACACATCTCCCATATTCCCGTTCCCATTCCCTCCAAGCATCCCACTCACCCCAGTAGAAGGCACCGAATCCGTGCTCGGCGAGGGTGGGGACATGGGTGGAGGGTACGGGTACCTGTGTATCTGTGTCGTTGTCGTCGTCGTCGTTTGCGTGTGAGTGTGGTGTGGGTATGACGAAGATGATAATGGTGACGATGACGAAGAGGAAGAGAACGGGTCGGCGAGGATGGCGGTGTTGGTATACAGATTAGGATTAGGATGAGTTTGGGTATTCGAAGAGGACGAAGTTGCGTATGGGTTCGGGTATACGATCCCCATTCCTGTCATCCCTTGCGCCTGAGCCTGAGCCTGTGTGCCTTGTACAGAAGACGACGAAGAGATGAGGAACGTCGCGCTCGTAGGCGTCGGCACCGCCGTCTCCGAGGGGTTAGAAACAGCCGCTCCATCCACTCCTCCAGGGGGAGAATACGCAAGGTACGGATTATTCGTCGAGAACCTCTTCGCCGCAGCCGGCGCCGGCGCCCCCGTTGTCGTTGATACCGGCGACGGGCCAACAACGGAAACAGGCACAGGCACAGAAACGGGGATGGACGACGAGGAGGAGAGGGAAAGGGGGGAATGGAGCGTCGGGGGGATAGTGTGGGGGTGGTGGTGGGTTATCGGTGGGTTTATTGGTATCGTGGTTATCGTACTAGCAGGTATCGAAAGTGGTATCGTCGTGGGTGTCGGTGTTGTCATCGTCATCGGTATAGGTGGTGGAGGCACCGGCACGGGTGGTGGTGGTGGTATCGAAGTAATGGTATTCATTTGAGGTTGATACATCATCTGCTGATGCAGACTCTGCGCATTCACATTGGCATTCGACTGGGCGTTCGCATGGGCATTGGCAGCAGCAGCAGCAGCCTCGGCCTCAGCCTCCTGCTCAGCCGTCGAGGGCGGCAAAAACGCAAAGACATCCTCATCCTCACTCTCCTCATCCGCATACTCATCATACTCCTCCGCTTCCCCAATCTGATACCCGCCAGGCGTGAACGCGAACGGCCCACCACCCGCATGCTGCTGCTGCTGCTGGTGTTGGTGCTGGAGGTGAGCCATTTGGGAAGCGAGACCGATGGCGTGGGAGTGGGACGTGGTCGGGCGGGCTGGGGAGAAGGCGGAGGAAGAAGTGGTCGGGCGGGCGGAGGAGGGTGGGCGGCGTTTCATTGTTGTTTGATGTTGGTGTTGGTGGTGGCGGTGGTGGTGTTGGGCTTATGGATTCTCTTCCTTCCTTCCTAGATCCAAAGTGCAAAATGAGAAGGAGCTCTTTGGATGGTCGTGAGAATTAGAGCAAAGGGGGGGGCGAGATTGTCGGTACGTTGGTTGAGGTAGTTGGCTAGTGTGTACGGATAGATAGAAATGAGGGGGGTAGGCGGGGGGAGGATGTTGGATAGGGTATGATAGCGATGCGGGTTGAGCCAGAAAGGCGATGAATGAATGAATCTCAACCGATTTTTTTTGTCGTTCTTCTTCGTCTCGTCCTCTTCTTTTCTTCTACTTTCTCGATTCTCTACAAGCGACTCTGTGAAGATGAGGAAGAGGAGAACGGGCGGAGAGGCAGGGAGAGAGCGGGAGGGGGAGGGGGAGGAAGAGGGGAATGGAGAGGAGAGGAAAGAGAGAGAAAGAGAGCGAAGAGGAAATGCCAACGGTAACGCTCTCACAGACCGTCAGGCACGGGATCAATTCTGGCCATCAACGCAAAGCAAACCGATCTGTCCCGTGCCTGGCTCGTTTTCTTAGTTAAATTGATTCCATGTCCTTGGCATTCCATACCGCATAATCATCGACGTCCTCTGCTTTAATCCTCTCTCTCTCCTACTCGTTCCTGGAGCCCTAACGCCATCTCTCTTCACTCCCGGGATGACCGTACATAACCATCTCAATCCTTTCACCCATATGTCTGCATGCATTCATGTATGTAATTCAAGGCACACTCCCATTTAAATAAATTAAACATTCAACGACTCGACAGACGGACTTCACATCTTGACGTTATGATTTATCAAATCACAATCACTCGCTCGCTCACCCACCCACCCTCACCTATTCCTAGCTTATCTTTACTCATCACACACATGAACATGACTTCAAACGTTCATATAAACGTTCCTGGGAGATGGCAACCACGACGTCTATACTTACTTACGGAGGACCACAACCATCTAATCTCGAACGTCGAACATCCACCCTCGACACGGCTACGGATAAGGGCGGTGGTATTCAATCAATGTAATGTGCATCGTAAACATATCACGATATATATATATCCCAGTCTCCCTCGCGGCAGATGCGTATTCGTGTGTATAATAAGCATCCAAGTACCAGTCCCGCCACAAGAGCCTCTTGTCCACCGACCATCGGACCAGCTCCGCAGTTACACTACATAGCACTGCGGACTCGCAGTCTCTTGGTAAGTATATCCATCCATAGAGAGGCAACACCGTCAAGAGCAACACAGCAACCCCTTGCCAGACTTGTGCCAGAGATTTTGCTGATAAGAAACATAACAAATAAACGGACCGACCGCCATTAACATTGACAGAAGAAAGCCTCTGCGGACATCCTAGTCTCCTTCATATACATACTGTAACACCAATCACCCCTTCAATTCGATTTCGAGGCACATATGTATTTTTCTTTTCTGTTTTCGCACGGAGGTGTTGCGGAGGTGCGTGGACGCGTGGGGTGAGCGCCGCGGCAATTTGAAGGGACGTGAGGTGCGTGCGTGCACTGAGACTTGAGTTCATGCGGTGCTGAGCTGGCTCTGGGGGTCTGGATGCGTGCAAGACGGTGAGTGCAAGACGGTGGTTGAGTACTTCCTCAGCAATCATTACTTCGTTTTCTGCCGTTTTCTGCGATGACCGTTTCCGTGCCAGTGAGTAGTACTTATTGAAGTCAACGCCCGAGTCGGAGAGATTTGACTCGACCCATATACCAAAAAGTCTTGCCGTTTGAAAAGAGTGAGTTTGTTGGATGATGATGGTGCCGCCATTGTACTAGGATCTAAACCAGGACGCGTACAGTGACCGAACCAGTTGTGTGTCCGAGTCCCGCAGACACTCAAGTACTCAGCTACTAGGCCATCCAGTTGATCGTTCAAGTTGGTGCCCTCAGCTTCAAGTTATTGAGCGACTCAACACGCAGAAACTCCTAGAAACTCGCCAGTTCGGATTATATGCATACAATCGGAGTGAGAGTCACGGTCTTCCCCTTAATTCCTGACTCTCTCCTGGCTAAAGCAGGTCATCCTGGTCTATTTGATTGACTCTCTATGCTAGCCGGCCCTCTAGCCTTTTGCTGGAGCAGGACGCTGCTCATGACGGTGAAGTGCTGAGAAGAGCAAGAGGAGAGCCGTGACGCTGGCGGCTGGCAGGCGGCTGGCAGCTTGAGCGACTCGGACTCGGATGTTTTCAAAGTGGACCAACTTAGCAGCCGTGGCCCGTGGGAAGGCGGACTTGGTCCAGAGAGGCTGACTACTAGACTGGAGTACGGTATCGGATATCCCTTTCAGACCGAAAGAAAAAGCTTAAAAGGCTCAACGTATTTCAAAAGTTTCCAACGTTCAAACGTCCACGTTCAGCGTTCTTTGCACCACAACGTCAACAACCACTGCGCCGACGAACTTATCATCGTATCACCTCCCACTATCAAACATCAACGTCATCCGCCCCTCGCAGATATGCCGTGGCCAACCTACATCCACATCCCCAATGCGTTTGATGCTATCCCTGGAGGGATGTACGACGACGACACAACCAATGTCCATGAATCCTGGTCCAACTACGAGTCCGACCCACACACCTCCAGGCTCCTGCTAGTGTCATACCCATTTCCACCGACCGACGACTCGGATGGCATCTACCTGAAATACCCTCTCGTCTATTCAAACAAACCCCCGACTCCAATTCGAACTAGGTGGCCAAACGTCCGCGTCACAGACCGCGACCTCCGGCTCCGACTCCGACTCAGTCTCACACCCAGGCCCGGGGGGGCGGGGGGCGCGCCGTACCAGCCAGTATTCTTCATGGAGAACCAGCCTCCTGGAGACTACACCCACCCAGCACTCTCCCCAAGTTACAGTAGACAAGGAGATGCGTTTACAGGTTTCCTCTTGACTCGTTCTTCAACCTCGCGGCCCGGCCCGGGAATCGGATGTGTTAGAACCCCCTCGTCTTACGTGGTATAAAGCACTGTCAGTTGGGGACCCATTTGTGCCTTTACACATCCACCCGCGAGAAGGACTCGGGCGTCGTGCGTCGTGCGACTCGGACCCTCCCACATTACAGGGAAGACGCGCAACACACGATTCAGAACGTTGAGTCAGAGTCTAATAGACGAGGGTGTGGAGATGATGACGCGGGTTGCCGATCATGTGAAGGCCGTGGTAGCCCAACATCGCATTGAAGAAAACTGTAAGCCACCGTTTAGACTTTCACCCCAACGGTGTCGCTCCTCGATTTGTAACAATTGTTGTAAATTCCCTTTTGTTTCATTTGAATTGTTAACACCCTATGCCGAATACCACGTAGCGAGAGGGTTTGTGTGTGGGTTAGAATGGCCTACCAAATATAATGAGAAAGAGCGCGAGTCCTGAAGGCTTGAAATTTGAAATGTAGAGGCCTAGTCGATGATGGTCAGAAAAAAAAAATTTAAGAAGAGCCAAAGTACTCTTTGATCCAGAGACGGCTCGATCCGACTGACCCTTGTCCCCTTGTCTCATCACGATCTTTATTCACAGTCTCACCCCAAGTTTCAAATTTCAAAAAGTTTTTGACTAAGTAGTTGCTCCCCTCAACTCAACCTCAACCTACCCTGCCTCTAGCTCCCTCTCCAACCCACTTCCAGGTTCCCACAAGAACTGCCAGTGGAAAACTACAATCCCAAAAAATGCCGTGGCCAGCCTACGTCTCCAACGCGTTCAACGCTATCCCCATATCCAATGTATACAACGCTGTCCCTGGAGGGCTTATCGGCGAACACGACGGATCCCTATTCTACGGACCCTACAACACCCTGCTGACATACCTATTCCCACCCGCCGACGGCTACATGGTATCACCTCACTTCAGACGACCCCCCGAGGGCGGCATGTGGTGCGCCGAATTCTTCACCACCTTCTTCGTCCGAAGAGCATCCACCCGTGACCCTGTCTTCTTCCTCGAGATCGATGCCGCGCTTGGCCTTTACAACCGCACCTCTCGTGCGTTTG
This sequence comes from Psilocybe tampanensis, assembly GCA_019904355.1. Classification (NCBI taxonomy): domain Eukaryota; kingdom Fungi; phylum Basidiomycota; class Agaricomycetes; order Agaricales; family Agrocybaceae; genus Psilocybe; species Psilocybe tampanensis. The sequence goes on from JAHXRV010005643.1 coordinate 6,930, forward strand.
CAGACGATATGATGAGGTTACAGTTCCACAGCCTCGTGGAGGACGTCCGGGTTCCCGTTTTGCATGGTGTGAGCGCTATGGGGACCCGTCTCGCATGTTACACGTATACACAGGAAACCCGTGCTTTGACCCCTCGTTGGATCGAGCGCTCTGGTTTCAATGATATCGCACCTGCTGAACGATGGGATGTCGATGTGTTGTCGGATGAGGGTGTGGAGAGGATGACGCGGATTGCGAATGAGGTGAAGGCTATGGTAGCGAGTCAAAGCGCTCAGCAACCCGAGGCACAGTAAGACATTGGCACTGCACCGACTTCTCAGCAGTGCCCGCTGAGCCTTAGAGGCCCTTAGAGGTCTTAGTTTATTCATGTAAATGCTCGTTTGTGTTTCTAGCAAATTTCTAGGTCACTGCCAGTGTTTCCTCTGAACTCTCCGGCTCCTAAAATCAACCTGTATCGCTCCGGGCTGGACTAATAACCACTATCAATATAAAATATGATTTCACACCTTCACAAGACACTCAAGACCACATGACTCCACGACATGCCAACCCCACGCCGAAGTCGTCCATTCCCCTCAAGGCTCGATTCTTGGGCGCCTATTCGTTCATAGTTAAATCGAGGCTCCCCACACGAACTCCTTCCTCCGTTTCTTCCTTCCTTCTCCTCGACAACATCCCGACTCTCATATACAGTACTTACTCTGCACCATGTTCAAGGGTGACATTCCTGGAGACGAGATCGAAATCGAGTATCCCTCCTCTGGCAGTGGTGATATGGGGTCTCTCCTTTCCTCATCCGATTCACCATCCGAACCTTCCTCTGCGTCGAGTTCTAAAGGAAAAAAGCCCGTGATCATCACCAAAGATGCGGACTACTTCATGGAGAGCGCGTTCATGGTCTTTCAGGTATGTCTTACTATATTACTCCCACCGTCCTCCGCGTCCTGTCCCACCAGTGGGGACAATGAGCACCTCATACATGATGAACCTAATATTTATTTTTCTCCCGAAAATTCATAGGTCGAACAATGTCTCTTCAGAGTCCCAACATACCTATTCTCCAAAGAATCGCACGTCTTCGGAGGGATGTTCCACCTCCCCCGGGTCCAACCATCCACGGAGTCGGACGCCGCCAACTTGGAAGGATACTCTGAATCCAATCCGATCATCTTCCCCGACGAATTCAAAAAACAGGACTTCAAATGCCTGCTTAAAGCTCTGTACCCTCTGTGCGTAATCCATCCATCCATCTATCCAATGATATCGATAACTAACCAATTAAACCATCACCAACAGATCATTCTCCCTTCACCTCTCACTCCCCAAAGACGAATGGATCTCCATCCTCAAACTCAGCACGAAGTGGTACTTCCTCAACCTGCGCACCACAGCCATATCCGAGCTTGAAAGCCAAACCCCTTCTCAGCCTGAGGGCAGCCTCACCTCCCTCGAGAAAATCACTCTCGGGCGGGAGTACCGTATTTCCTCATGGTTTTTCGCAGGACTCGTTGACCTCGTGATGAGAGAAGAGACGATCAACGACGACGAGGCGCTTGATATCGATTCGTCCTATTACCCCACCACAGCTTACCGGCTCTACCGAACGAGGGAGCGGAGGTTCCGAGGGTCATTTAATCCGCGGGGGAATAAGACCACGATGGTCCAGGTCCAGGAGGAGGTGAAGAGCTTGTTCAAGGAAGAGTTCGATCAGGTCAAGTCGGACGAGAAGGCGTACGCAATTCCGGAAGTCGACATCGCCTTTGAGGTTACACCGGCTTTTGAACCTGAGCCTGCCAAGCCTGAGCCTATTTTTGAGCCGCCTCAACCTGCGCCCCAACCTGCGCCCGTTACTGATTGGACACTCTTCAATGCGACCGCGGATCCACTGATCTCTCCGTCAGAACCATCGTATAACAGAAAGGTAAAAGGAGGAAAGAATCGGCCTGTAAACTCGGCACTCTGGAATTAATATTTCCAGATGTAACGCTGTTTAAACCGACCAGAAACTCGAGTCGCAGGTCGCTCGGTGACAGATCATAATGCCAGCAGGCGTGGAGAAGTCCAGCAAGTTCAAGGAGACTGCGGATTATTACCTTTGAATGTTTATAGAGAACATGGGTGTAATACATATATAGATCATGGCGCTTTGATAATTGCCCTCCTCGTATCAAGCGCTGTGGTATAAATGATATCGCACCTGCTGAGCGATGGGACGTCGATGTGTTGTCGGATGAGGGTGTGGAGAGGGTGATGAGGATTGCGAATGAGGTGAAGGCTATGGTAGCCCAACATCCATTGAAGTAAGGCCCAGTCTCGGTCTCAGGCTTTCAGCTCAGCGTCCCTCGCTCATTCGTTGTTTCCCTTTTGTTTGTTCTTTTTTATTATTAATCGACCCTCGCTTAGCGGTCCTCGTTTACGGTTTGTCATGTAAAACGAAACGCTAGCTTTGAATCAGGCTCCTTTAACCCTGCACGATCGTCAAAAGTGTCTAATGGACGACATACCTACGTACTCTCCCAATTTACAACTATCACTTCCAGTGTCTGATATTGCCAATTATTAAGGCCCTCTGGCGAGAGGCGGGAGGCGGGAGGTGACAAGTTGAAGAAGCGAAAGCGGCTCTGTCCGACGTTCCCCGGCGAATGCCGAATCTGCCTTTGGAAAATTGCCTCTTGAACTTTACGTCCAACTGATCAGGGTGACAACATCCAAGCCCTCAGATCTTCATGGCCAATTCACAACAAGGGAGCTCCCTCTCCCTCTAATCTCTACATCTATATGATTAATTATCGCAGTGCGTCCCCCGAAATTGAACGCACACATGTCTAGTATGTGATTTTACTTGAAAGTCTTCACAAAACTCTCATTCTACTTACATTGACCACGTTACATGCAAGCACAAGCCTCCCTGAGGATCAGATGCAACACGCGAACCCCACGCCGAAGTCTTCTATTGACCTCAAGGCTTAAATTTTTGCATATTCGGGCGATAGATAAAGCTTTTTCCCAGCAAAGTCCGAGTCGATGTGATTTCTTCTTCCTTCGGCCATGGACTCGGACAACATCGACCTCGAGTATCTCTCCCCCAGTGATATGGGGTCTCTTCCGTCCTCATTTTCTTCTGAATCGGTGTCTGATTCCAAAGGCAAGAAGCCCGTGATCATCACCAAGGACGAGGAATACTTTATCGAGAACGCGTTCATGACCTTCCAGGTAACTCAACTGTCATAAACCTCTTGTATTCAAGTTCCATTAATGCCATTTTCTCTTGTAAACAGGTAGAACAATGCCTCTTTCGAGTACCAACATACCTCTTCTCCAGAGAATCACACATCTTTGGAGGGATGTTCGGCCTCACCCAACCATCCTCGGACTCTGGCCGTGACGATCCATCGACAAACGGGGAGACCGCCAACTCGGAAGGTTACTCTGATTCCAATGTCATTGTCCTCCCTGACGAAGTAAAGAAGAAGGACTTCAAGAGCCTGCTCAAAGCTCTATACCCTCTGTACGTGTCCATCCGTAATATTGATAATTTGATCCGACACTCACCAATCTATTGTTGACACACATTTCCATTGTTTAAATTCCATAACCAGATCATTCACCCTGCGCCTCTCACTTCCCAAGGACGAGTGGATCTCCATCCTCAAGCTCAGCACGAAATGGCACTTCCTCAACCTCCGCACCACAGCCATAGCCGAGTTCGAAAACGAAAACAAATCCTTTTGTCTAAGTCAGCCTGGGGGCAGTCTGAGCCTCACCTCCCTCGAGAAGATCAATCTCGGTCGAGAACATCGCATTTCCTCGTGGTTGCTCTTAGGACTCGTGGACCTCGTGTTAAGAGAGGAGACGATCAGCGACGAGGAGGCGCTCGCCATCGATTCGTCCTGCCCCACCACCGCTTACAGGCTGTTTCGAACGAGGGAGCGGAGGATCCGAGGGGATTTTGCTTCATCGTACTTTGAAGGAAGATCGCGGGTGATAAGGGAGGTGGAAAATTTGTTTAAGGAGGAGTTCGACCAGGTCAGGAAGGATGAGGAGGCGTATCATCGTCAGGCTCAGCCGGCAGCGCAGATCAAGATGGACTCGAAGACTCTTGCACCTGGCTCAGAGCCGCCTCTACCTCCGCCATTTACATTCCCTGCACCTGCACCAAAGAATTTTTTCGGTCGTCCAAGTCCAAATTTCAGTACGTTCGGTTCCTTGAATGGTGAGCGGCTCGAGAGGCCTGAGCCTGAGCCCAAGTCACCGCTGGAAGATGCGACTAGCATGCCAGAGCCAGCGATGCCAATTGATTCTCTTGACGATCATGATCCGCCGGGACATTCGAATTCGAATTCCGTATACGGAGATCAAGCCACGCCAAAGGGACGGGGCCGCTTGGGGAAGAAACGACGCTAGGTGGAGTCTTCAATACGAGAAACATTGACATCCTTCGAATTCAAATACTCGTGTGTACATAGTGCCAACTTCAGAGCCAAGTCCTAGAATCTGACTGAATGTGGTTCAACTGTTCTTGATTATCGTGTCACCTCATGTGCTCAGTGCTCAAATTTTTTCAAGGGCTCGTGCCTCAGAAAATGTCTGAAATTTATCCCGACTCCAGAAGCGGTCTCATAATATCTGGTGGCAGCTTTGGCAAAACCGCAGAAGGATGAAAAGTCTTCTTTGAACAACTACTTAAATGCTTCTTTCCCATAGTCTTATCAATGCTGGAGTATTTCACTTCTTCAAGATGCACGACTTCCAAGCTTCACAGTTCCATCGGACCCCGGCCCAAGCTTTAAGGCAGGTTTCCACATTGCGGTGCGACACGTGAGCTGAAGCAGTGACACGCGTTGAACTTTAAGTCATCAAGTTCTGAGCGCCTATTTTCATCGATAACACATCGCGAGAACATAGCGACCTTTCTCTCTCTTTCTCTCTCTCTCTCTCTCCTCCAGGACTCTTTCGCATCATGTCGTCCTCGGTGTCTGAATCCAAAGGCAAAAATCCTGTGATCATCACGAAAGATGAGGATTACTTTATAGAAAGCGGGTTTAAGGTCTTTCAGGTAAGTAGTAGGGTATCCGCCTGGCTCTCCATTGAACATGAATAAATCAAATTATAACAACAACCAGGTCGAAGAGTGTCTTTTCAGAGTCCCTTCGTACCTCTTCTCCAAGGAATCGGATACCTTTGGTGCAACATACTTCGATACACAACCATCCGTGGACAACCACCAGGATGGTCACGGCAGTGGCAAAAACGACGACAACTCACACGGGAAGCCCCCGGGATCCTCTGAGGACAATCCAATTGTCCTCCTTGTTGGCAAAGAGGATTTCAAAAGTTTATTAAAAGCACTTTACCCTCTGTGCGTATTTAATTATATCGCCTAATCCATACGACAATTTGACTGATAATATGACTCGCTTGACTCGCCAGGTCTTTCAATATCCGCCTCTCGCTTTCCAAAACGGAATGGATCTCCATACTCCAACTTTCGACAAGGTGGTACATGCTCAATCTTCGCCAAGCCGCTATATCCGAGCTCGAAAACCCCAAGTCGAGCTCGGGGGCAGTTACATCCCACGAACGAATCACCCTCGGTCGGATGTATCGTATCTCTTCTTGGCTTCTTTCCGGGCTTGTCGATTTTGTGACGAGGGAAGAGAGCATCACTGATGACGAAGGGCTCGATATCGACTCGTCGTATCCCACTACTGCTTATCGACTCTTCCGCGCGAGAGAGAAGAGGATTCGAGGCAAATTCGAGATGCGGTCACCGTCAATCTTGAATCCACAGCAATATGCGAGACTCGCTGTGACGACCGAGGTGGAGATTTTGTTCAAAGACGAGTTCGATCAGGTGAGGTCGGATGAGAAAATGTATAGTATAAAGGCGCCGCGTCCAGATTCACCACCGGAGAAAATTTACTTGGGGTATCAGGTTCAACCTCCGAGTTTCACTGGTCCTGATTTTGAGAAGGATGAAGAGAGCCCCGACGCCGGCGATATAATTCGAGGATATGAGAACATTGATTGGGGAGAACCTGATAATAATGACCCAGGCACGTTCGACGGGGTGTTTGTTTGGTGAGATTGTGGCTTAAGAGGGTACAGGTTGTTTTGTGGTCGAGTTTTTGAGGATTTACAATATTGAAAATATTATACTATCTGATCAGTCCCAAACACTTTCGGCCTTACAAGACGAAGGTCAGAGGAGGATGAAGCAACTTGAACCCTCTTGGTGCCGTTGAAGTCGACAGAAAAAGGTTTAGGAACGACCAGGGCTAGCCTGTTGAGAGCGTGTATTGTACCACCTCACATGTGCGATGGGAAGTATTCAGAAGCACGTGAAGTTGGCCCACGTTGATGGGCGCCTATTTTCATCGATAACCCTGCGAAGCCTGAGCAATCTCTCTCCACACACCATCACCATGTCGAGCTCTCGGCGAGCTTTTATCGAGGACTACGAGTCCTCCGAGTCCGAACCTGGTGATAGGCCTATATCAAGGCTCCCAAGTCCCTATGTCCCGGCTCAGGACCTCCCAGCACTGCCAGATCCACTGCCCCAACTTTCGCCTTTACCAGATTGTGCCTCAGAGATTGTAGGATCTTCATCCCTTCCCTCGTCGTCTTCTCAGCAGAAAAAGCGATTGATCCTCACGAAAGATGAGGACTATTTCATTGAAAGCTCGTTCATAGTCTTTCAGGTACGTTTTAGTGATACCGAGCTCATGTCATTTTCTCACTTATATTTTGCACGTCGTCACAGGTTGAGAATTGCTTGTTCAGAGTGCCTTCGTATCTCTTGTCGAATGAATCACACGTTTTCGGTGGGATGTTCCGCCTTCCTCAGAACGGCGACGCAGAAGGCGCATCGGAAGACAACCCCCTTATCCTCCCAGACGAGTACACCAAGAAGGATTTCAAGAACTTATTGAAAGCTTTATATCCCCAGTGCGTACCCATTATGTTGTGGTCTGAGATATAAAAGCTGATAGACCACCGACAGGAAATTCACCTTGCGTCTCTCGCTCACCCAAGAAGAATGGTTATCTGTTCTCAAACTCAGCACGAAGTGGTACTTTCTCAACCTTCGTAAAGCTGCGATATCCGAGCTTGAGTCTCCGTATGGGCCGGGTCAACCCAAGCTCTCGTCTCTCGAAAACATTTTTTACGGCCGGAAGTGCTACGTCTACTCCTGGCTCTTCTCGGGGCTTGTGGACCTCGTAATGCGCGACCAGAGTATTAACGACGACGAAGCACTCGATATTGACTCGGCATATCCGACCACTGCGTATAGGCTCTTCCGAGCGAGAGAGCTCAGGTTCCGTGGAGTTCTTACTTCGCGAGCCGCTGCGGAGAAGGAGGTCGAGAGCCTCTTTGTAGACGAGTTGAGCTCAGTTAGGGCAGACGAAAAGGCATATGAGGCTCCGGAGGTTGAGATTGAGCTTGGTAAACCCGAGCCTGTTTCACTTTTTATGACTTTCCAAGCACTTACAGTCGAAGAGGAGGAGGAACTTCAAAGGCGTGAAGCCGAGGCAGAGGAGAAGGAACAAAAGCGTAAAGCCGAGGAAGAGGAGTACCGGATCATGCTTGCTGAACAAATTCGACGTGAGGAGCAACAAAGGGAAATTCCGCATGTGCTGACGTCCGCCGCGAAGAAGAAGAAGAAGAAATATTGATGTAGTGAAATATGCTCAACGCTCAGCGTCATAGTCGCATTTCAAATTTGTTTTTCATACTACCAATGTCACAACCTTTCGAATACAAGTGGATGCAAGTCGATTGGCGAAACCCACTGGTGAAATCGGATTTTTTGCCATGTGTCATGATCACACTGCCCACTCCGGAGTCCGATGACAACTTGGTAAAGGGCCTTCTGGCTTGTTAAAAGTGCTGTATCCTCGGTGAGTATCCATATACCCAACATTTAAGGATGATATCTGGCACGCCAATACCACATGTCGTCCTGGTTTTACTCGTTGACCTCGTAATGCGCAACGCGAGTCACAACGACGACCAGGCGTTGGCCATCGACTCCGACTAGTATTGAATATTGACTCACGAGGCTTTTCGGGGCGAGAGAGCTCAGGCTTCGTGGGTACCTCTCCTGAAACCAAAATTGAGAACCTCTTCAAGGATGAATTGAATCAGAATGAGGTCCAACGAAAAAGCGTATGTCGTCAAACAAGTCGAAATCAAAGCTTGAGGACCCGGTTATCGTCAAGGTTCGAAACACCAGCGTTCGGAGCATTTGGGGACGTTACATCACCACTAACACTAACTAACGCTCAGACCATCCCAACGAAGGATAAAAAGAATGGAGGAATAATTAGTTCAGTCCTACTATATCTCTATGTTCAATATGTTTTTTAGAGATATCGTGCGTCCTAAACAACGATACGATGAGCAAGTTAAAAAATTCGGGTACGAGGAATCGAACCCCGAGCTGCCGCGATCACGATGCGAGTCTGAGAGGCGGCAATGTTAGCCGTTACACCATACCCGACATGTGAGACTATTTCATTGATAGCTCTTGTAACAGCAGCAGCTATCATCGATCAGATCCCTCTGGCATTCCTCTGTGGCACTGTCCAGCCCCTCACAGCCTCTTGCTTGTCCTCGGATATTCTGTTTCGACGAGACCCTGGTGAGCTGCGGAAACGAAGGAAAACTACGGATGGCCTGAGCCCTCTCAATTCTCGAAGCCTCGAAGGATCATCATGAACAAGAGTTTAGAAAGGATGGGCTTCTCAACTGCCTGGTAAATAAATCAACCAAATCTTTTCTCTTTCGCCTTTGACCAGAAGCATCTATGTAGTTATTCACCGAGTCTTCGCTTCGCCGCCAAACCCAAAGGAGCGCAAAGGGCTATGCCTATGTGGGAACACAAGGGGCTGCGGACCTGTCAAACCGTGCCAAAACCACCCCAAGAATGTTCGCGTTGGGCTGACTTTTTGACTAGGCCAGTGCTCAGGACATCCTCTATCCGCTACTACTACGCATCTGGATCCTACGACTATCTGGCCCGCACATCGTGCAACGTGTCCAGTATTCAGACCCAAATTCTTGACTCAGCATGATCATCACGGATACCTCAACGGAAGACAATTCTGATGCGGTTTCGATAGTCACATTAGTCTCAGCAACGTCGGAGCACAACAAGATACCTCGTTTTTTCGTGGGGCTCACCTACATATCCCTCATCATCTCACTCTTTCCCTTCTCCTTCTCACTCCTCAACGTCATAACCACGAGGCTCTTCTCTATCCCCACCATGGTCGCCTACGTCCTCACAACACCCTTCCACGTCGCCGCGCTCCTTATCGTCTGGCAATACAGACGTCAGATCGATATGCAACTCCCTTTCAGCGCTTCATCATGGAGAACGATGGTCTACATCTCTTTCCTCGCACTGATGTGGCTCTTTTCCGCCACGACATCTGGTATTGGGGGTAGACGGTTCTTGAGGAAAAGGATATGTTGGGACGATGACAAAGATCTGGCCATCCCTTGCTCGCAGCACAACCTAGCAAAGATATCAGTTGCTTTCATTGGCGCAACATTGTTGTCAATCTTCGAATTCTTCGTCATGGTGGCTTTCCTCGTCGTCTGCTTCCGCAGTCGGCCCCGAAAGGAAGTTCAAGACCCGATACCCTTGACGCGAACGCCCTCTCCGAAAGTCATATCTGTATAAATATCATTTTTTTGACGTTCCGACTGTAACATAGGTGTGTCTTCTACTTCCTTTATATTCGATGACTTACTCAAAGTGACTCAGCTTATGTACTTGTAGTTGAATCGGATTCTACGAATCGCAAATTCAAAGAGGTACATAGGTATCGCCACGCTGTATTATGTTTTCCTAGACTTACCCTGGATAAGTGTAGCAACCCCAGATTTTCACTTCAATGATATGTAATTGATTTACGAAGAGGGCGTTTTGACCTGATAGTGATATCACAAATTCAAGGACGCCGACTGGCGCGGGTGTTATGAGATTGAGCATCCCAGAGGTAACTGTTCCTTCCACATTTTCCCGCAGTTCGTCGTTGCTCTTTGGCATGGTGAAGTTCTGGAGAGTCCAATCTGATGATTCGTTGGTCCGGCTCACTGATGTATGACGCAGGAGAAATTCGATGCTCAGGGGCTAGCGCTTATCTGAATCGTATCGTCTACTTATCGTGAAATGACATAGGGGATACTAATCCTGTAGGTACAAGGTGACCCTAGGTGACCACTGCCACTAACTTCGAGACGTCAACCACCGCTTGGCACTGAAGTACCGTTGGCTCTTGATAGACGTCGATAGACTCTCGTGAACCGGTGAACTGGTCCCTGGTACCGGCCCGGACCTTGTCTGCAAAGAATTCAATCGAAAACTCAATGATCATTTTGGAATCTCTACTTCATGTACCACCTCACCCTCTGGCTCGTCGCACCAGAAATTTGGCCACACGATGGTTGTATCCTCTCGATGGCCTCTTCGTTCCCCATGACAAAAATCCAAAAGACACTACTTACATCTGCGTTCGATAAAAATTTCACCAAAATGACAACAAAATGATCTCGTCTTCAAGCTTCAAGTCTCGTTATAACAAGTCACAGTGACTCGTCGGCTTCTTGTCTTTGAAATCGAGCCTACTCCTGGAGCGTACCTGGAGGTCTCGCTAGGTCTCGGCGACGGTCCACTGTCTCGTATCAGGGGCTTCAAGCCTCAAGTTTGACAAATTGCACGCTCTGATCGACTGTGATTATTTTTCGCCTGTTATCAACCGTTATCGACCCTTACCAGCATTTACCTATTCCTTTGGTTCTCTAGCCGTTCTCAAATATTCCAGTAGGTACGTATGTCCATCTTCTGTCCATTTGTATATGTATGTGTCGACAACACGTTTGTTCGGACCGCCAGTACGCGTCAGTCCTCGGTCAAATACTTGGCACAGCTGGGCAAAACCTATCGGAGAAGGGTTGGATATTTTTGTTCCGAACGGAACCAAGTCTAACCAAGTCGGTGACTTTTCTTCGATTGAAGCTTGTGTTCATTTTTCAGTAGACCGGGAGAGGCTGGAAGGTATAAAACGCTAGGAAAACACCTAGTAAGAAGAAGCCGGGACTCTAAACTCACATGAGGGCGAGGTAAGACCCGGTGTCCTAGGCCTCGTTCCATTTTCCCCGAGAAAAAAAAAGTATTAACAGGCTTTAACAGGTCAAATATGTTTCTTTGAAAATGCCTACATACGAAAACGATGTCATTGAATGAAAGGATCATTGGATCGTCCGTACATTTTGTCATCGCGTATCCAAGGCCTCGGAAACATTTACTCAAAAAAGGATAAAACATATGGAATTATCACAGTACTTGTACAGGCTTGTACCTCGTTGTACGGATCCGGAGCGGAATGGATCCTCCATATAAGAGTCGTGCTCTTCATTTTGCGGTCCTTGAGCAATACCCATAACCGCCCCCCCGCCAGCTCGGCTTCCCCCCCGTCGCTACTGTTCTCCCGTCCGCGTCCCCTCCCTACCCTCCATTCCTTTATCACCGACACGCCAATACTTCATATTACGACTCTGAGATGATCGGACACAGATACGAGGTTTGTGCATTGAAGTTCGTTGCAGGGAAAACATGGAAGGTTGACTCCAAAGCGTTCTAGTTGAACTCTCAAGTTCTTTTAACGATGAAGGGCATCGAGCACCTCGTCAACACATTCGGGATCATCACTGGATCGAATTACCCATGGGTTATCACCGCCCAGACGTTCTCAGTGGTGTGTGCAATCTCCTCTTTTCTTCGCATCTTGCCTTTATTGGTGCGGCCGAGGACTGATGAGGCTCGGACATCGTAGATATCCCCGACGTTTACGATTCAGAGCGTCACTGGCATCAAATACGAGGGCGTGAAAGAGGAACACCTTGAACCGTCAGCCATCTTGTTATCGCTCCCCTTGTTGTGTCGGGACTGACTAGCCTTTCGAAAGCAGGATATATACTGAATCCCATTAATTCGCTGCGCGTGCGCTTGCCTCCGGTTGCGTGTTTTTCTTCTTCTTTTTGCTTTTACTTTTCTCTTTTCCCCCTCCATAATGATTTCCTTATGCGACAAGATCTATGATGAGGTGGCAGGTGGAGCGGGCTGTATGATCACTAATTGGATGGTGTGGTGTTGAGTGGATGAAGAACTTCATGATTAATTCTAGTATAATATTTGCCTGGTATATGGCCCCTATAATGTCCCTATATTTATTACAATAGCTCCAGAACAAACTGAATACTTAAATATGATAGATTCATATAGAGAGTATGATCACTTGCCTTGTCGGTAGAGTGGTGCAGTGGGATATCCGAGGCCGCGAACATTCTGCAAAAGATGTCCTTTTCGCAATTATGGTGGATGAAATGATGGTGTTACCCTGGTCCTCCCTGGTCCTGTTCTGAATCCTACGTCAAGCCATGTGGGGTCCCGGTCAGTCCTTCCGGTCTTTTGGTCAGTTGAACTTTGCTCGATAATGTTCGAGCTCAAGGTCGAGTTTCCAGGAAAAACGGAGACAGGGGCAAACATATTAGGTCACGTTTCTCGAAATCTATTTTCGGAAGAGCGCGTTCATCCAACGACAACACACACTTTCAAAATCCAACCACCACATGCTTTCACGACAAAATCGAGCTCAGGCCTGTTCAGGCAGCAGTAAACGAGTGTCCGCTCCAGATGTCGCTACACCTGGACGCAGATGAGATCGAAAAATGGATGCTATGAAGATTTGGTCCGTGTTCGGATTCCTTTTTCGTAGAGCTCGTGGAAACTAGCTCATGGGCTCAGATTTCATGTCCATGTCAGCTAGATATTGGATAAAATCTCTCGCATTATGGGCATTCATTTTCGCCATCGTCGACTGGAAACCTTCCGCATTCCCACTCTTCCCATTATTGACAACGAGGGACGCCTAATATTTCGCACTGCGCCATTGTCAATGGCTGTTTCGTAAGCACAACGTGCGGGCATCGTGGCCGTTCAGGTGAGGCCATGCGCTATTAATACGCGTACGCTTCGAGCAAACAAAGCCTTTTCATTATCTGATTTATTGTTCTTCGCAGCTTTACACAAAACTCTCATGCGACACCTGGCAGCGATTTCGGTTCTGTTTCACTTTCAAATTGCTTTCGCCCAGAGCCTAAACCTTGCGAGGAACTATAGTGGCGAGGGTTTGTGGGTCTTGTTCACATCTTTTCCTGGGAGGGGCTCCTCTGAATGAACCTACTTCGGGCAGTTTCGACCTTTGGGCCTTCAAGACATTGAATGACGCCACGGATGCATTTGGACAGCCAGGAAATCAAGGTGTGTATGCCCATTCCCTCCGTTCCAAGCGTCTCAATCAATTCAGATCAGGCAATGTCGTCTGGCTCAACCAGCCAGATGCGAAGCAACAAAACCTGACCTCGGTGAACGCGAATGGAAACGTTGTAATAAAGGTGGACGACTTCACGGATGCCCAGCCCAACGGAACCTATGGGAGAAATTCGGTGCAAATGCTAAGCATAGACCCGATTACGGCTGGTGATCTACTCGTGTTCGATGTTGTGCACATACCCTTCGGAGTAAGGTTTTTTGCGAGTCTTCTTATCTTGTACTACCTTGAAGATTGATTGCCTCGTGTTGAGCACAGTGTTCCGTTTGGCCCGCTTTCTGGATGACAGGTGGATGGAATTGGCCCGCGACGGGAGAAATTGACGTCATCGAGAATGTCAACCTTGCCACAAGAAATCAGTACTCTCTTCACACTCTGGACGGCTGCAACCATACAGCTCCTGGCCAAGTCAACGAAACGGGTACCGTCATCAGTACCGACTGCTTCGTCAACGCTACTGCCAATGGCCAGGCGGTGAACGAAGGTTGTGTGGTTGCTGATAGCACTCTCTCGTACGGTGCGGCGTTTGCTAATAATGGAGGAGGTATCTTTTCTGTGTACTGGAACGACGATGGCATCAGAATCTGGTTCTTCCCTCGTAATGGTACCATCCCATCGGATATCGCGTCCCCAAATCCCAATCCTGCGAATTGGCCGAGCCCTGTGGCTTTTTATTCCAGTTCAACATGTGATACATCGAGGTTCTTTGGACCACAGACTATGATCCTTGTTGAGTGGATGATACGTTTTCCGTTTAGCGATATCTTATTTTTGTTTCAGGAAATCGATGTGTGTGGTAACTTCGCCGCAAGTCCCAGCGTTTTCAACGCAACATGTCCCAACATGGGCAATTGTGTGGATCTCGTCGTCCATTCCTCAAACTATCACGACGCTTATTGGGAAATCAAGTCGTTGCTAGTTTTCTCTAAGTATAACCCTGTTTCTATGTCCTGATATGACATTCTAACATGGTGCTCTTTTTGTTTTTTCAGTTCTACAACGCCGACTGCGAACACGGGATCGACGGCACTACCAGGTCACACCTCAACATCCGATGTTCTGACCACAAATAAAATTGGACCATTTAGCGCTATCGCTGGCGTGGTTCTTTTCCTTATGGTTTCTTCATACTTCTAATTTCTGCTAACAAAAAAAGAAATACACGCATGTCACAATGATAGAACACAATAGAACCAATCATCTTAGGAAGAATCGCCACGAGCGCTAGCGCCAACTGGAGTTCCGTTTAAAGCTGTCTTTCCTCACACAAAAATGCACGAAGTCCTTCAACGTCGGCGTGGTTGGTCATTTTTTCCCGATGGATTTCTCAGAGGCTGTCAGAATAGACGTATTCAGTGTCGGAAAGCGGATGTCTATCACCCATATTCTTTTCAATCACCTGCTCTTTTGTTCTTGCAAGCACTCGGTTCTTCGGCTCTGTTGGTTGGCCTCTGCTCGTAAACCGGCTAGGGCAGCCTTGGGTTTCGAAGACTTGTACTTCTTACTAATTGGGGAAACTAGTTGGCACTGTATCAGTGCGTTCGCAGGTTCGAGTACATTTTTGGTCATTCTGATTTGCCGTCCGCCCGGAATATCATCCGGAGGGCGTCTGGGACAAAGGATATTGTACATTTAGCAGGTAAAGAACGCATATAATGAACTTCATCCATTTCCAGTCAAACGAGCGCTCTGTCCAGTAATTTTTTTGGAGGATGAAGATGCTGCACCTTGTAACACTCGCTGCTCTGATCGCATCTGTTTCCTCTCAACGGCTCACCCTTGCGACTAATTACAGTGGAAGTGGCTTGTCTGTATTTGACTTAGTATCCACAGGATTTTTCTAACATACTATGTTATAGTTTCGACCTCTGGACGTTCCGGACAGGCAATGATGCCACAGACCCTTTCGGCGGGAGTGGAAATCAAGGCATGCATGTTTCCCAATCGTCACCCACATTCTCGATTATTTATTGCTCGTTGGCGGTCTTCTCTCGAACTCGTCAGGGAATGTCAATTGGACTGATCAGGCGTTTTCACAACAACAAGGCTTGATCTCGTTTGATTCCACAACGGGAAACGTCAAGATAAAGGTCGATGATTTTACCAACGCTCAGCCCAATGGGACCTATGGAAGGAACGCGATCCAAATGCTGAGCAAGTCCCAAATAACGGCTGGAAGCTTGGTCGTCCTTGACGCTGTTCATATGCCGTTCGGAGTGAGTGTCGTACTTGATATTCCACATCATCATATTTCTAACACTCGCATACTCAACTAGTGCTCTGTGTGGCCTGCGTTCTGGATGGCTGGTGGGGCTAACTGGCCTTTACATGGAGAGATTGACATAGTGGAAAACGTCAACCTCGCCACCTCCAATCAATTCTCTCTCCACACCGAACCTGGATGCACCCGCCCACCCGCAGGGACGCTCAACGAAACGGGACAAGTCCTCACCACCAACTGCGACGTCAACGCCGCCGGGCAATCAGGAAATGAAGGGTGCTTGGTCAAAGAGAATTCCAATCTCTCCTTTGGTTCGGGCTTTGCGGCAATTGGAGGTGGTGTCTTTGCGACGTTGTGGAATGATGATGGTATCAAGTTTTGGTTCTTCCCTCGGAATGGTACTATACCGTTGGATATTGGGTCACAAACCCCTGATCCATCTGCTTGGCCAGTACCCGTCGCTTTTTATCCCAGCTCAACTTGTGATACTGCCAAATATTTTGGACCCCAAACGCTGGTAAACTTCGGATTAGATGACTATTTTTCAAAGACATTGATGCCTACACTGCTTCGTTTGAAAGGAAACCGACGTCTGTGGA
Organism: Psilocybe tampanensis; assembly: GCA_019904355.1. NCBI lineage: Eukaryota > Fungi > Basidiomycota > Agaricomycetes > Agaricales > Agrocybaceae > Psilocybe > Psilocybe tampanensis. The sequence continues at coordinate 23,153 of JAHXRV010005643.1, forward strand.
AACTTTGCTGATAACCCGGACGTTTTTGCACAAACGTGCCCCAACATGGGCTCATGCGTCGATCTCGTTGTCAACTCTTCCAACTATCACAATGCTTTCTGGGAGATTCGCTCAATTGCGGTGTTTTCAAAGTACGTCCGATCTGCTCTCGCTATTGCAATCTTTTCTGTTTCCGTTGCCTAATTGTTAATCTGCTAACAGCTCAACGAAGTCCAAGTCTGGCGCAGAATCTGTTTGGAGCGATGTGCATGGGCCTTGGTCTCGGGTGATTGTCGCTCTGACAGTTATCTTCGCTACTTTAGGAGTATCTACCTGGATATGATGAGGCTTTCTATTTGTCGTCCTTTTTCAGTGTTGGGATATGTAGATGTGAAAATCCAGCCTGCAGTGGCGATGGTCAACTACATGGAGAATTTTTTTTGGGCGCTTAACAAGCGCTTAGGTCATTTCCGCTTTGCTCCCCCGAAACTGGCAAGTCCATAGAAAACCGAATGGAGATTGCGATTATGTATGTGCTCACCCCAATGGAGTCTGGTGGAATTTGTTGCATTTAAATCATATCCAGGGGTCGCACCAAAGTTTCGACACATCATCTCAATCCGCTCATTGAACCGTTGGATTTTATAGCCGGCATGTCTTGGAATGCACAACGGCGCAATTCGCTCCACAGATACTTTGAACTGCCTAAGCAAGAACAAGAATATTTAGCATGGGCCTGCTGCGCACTCAGGAATCATTGACAGGATCAAGCTTGTATCAAGGTCTGAATCCTGAATCAGCATCGCTCGTGGTCCTGAAATATCCAAGAAATATCGCAAGATTTGGAGAAAATTTCGGTGGCCAATCATCTGTTCTGGGTGCTTTTGCGATGCCGCGATACAGGCTGCATTGTTCTATCACTGGCCTTCTGTTCGCTGAGGGTGGAGAGACGCATCGCCACAGAAAATTTCATGCCGAGAAAACGGGGGTTCAACCATGTTCGGCAACTCGGCAATCTAAACTGTTTGCTGAATAACAACAGCCATCATGCATTCATCCTCCACACCTTCAGCGACGTTGTCTTCTTATTCAAGGCCACTTACTCCTTCTTAGGACCCTTCTTCATTTTGAATATCCGTCTTATATCCAGAAATGAAGCGTACCGGGAACGGAACTCGCTCAGGAGCTCATTTCCATCGAGCAACCCCACGAGGCAACTTCGCAGCATTTCCATAATTAACTGGGCTCAAGATAGACCGTTCCACTGTTTCGAACCGCCTTGTTGTAATACGTCAAAATTCTATGTTTATATTCGGTCCCACCTCTTTCTTCAACCACCATCTTCCGTCGAGTGCCCTCTCAATATGCTGCGCATTGTAGCCCTCGCCGTTCTCTTTGAGAGTGCCTTCTCTCAACAGCTTTCTCTTGCACGAAACTATAGTGGGTCTTCGTTGTGCGTGCCGTTTGTCGCTGTATTGTGTGTTCCTCTGGCTCAGCCAATATTCTTATGTCATCCGCAGCTTTGACTCGTGGAATTTCAAGACCGGAAACGACGCCACGGATTTCTTCGGTCAGCCAGGCAACCAAGGTATGTTATGTTAACCTGGTTCTACAACATCCACCAGCTCATTGATGAACTTGTACAGGAAATGTGAATTGGACGGACCAGGCGTTCTCTGCATCACAAAATCTTACATCCGTTAACGCCCTTGGAAACGTGGTGATCAAAGTAGACGACTTTACCAATGCAACTCCTGGAGGAACGTTCGGCAGGAACTCTGTACAATTGATAGCCAAGGATCTTATCACCGCTGGGACGTTGGTGGTTCTAGATGCTATCCATATGCCTTTCGGGGTGAGTTTAACGCTGTAAAAGCCGTAGCTGGTCACCTAACTAACACATCGTTGTCTCAGTGCTCTGTTTGGCCGGCATTCTGGTTTACTGGTGGTGCATCTTGGCCGACAACAGGAGAGATTGATGTCATCGAAAACGTGAATCTCGCAACTGTGAACCAATATTCACTCCACACCCTTGACGGTTGCACCCACCCGCCAGCTGGCGTCGTTAACCAGACTGGGAACGTACTCAGCACGAACTGCTTCGTTAATGCCACTGGTCAAGCTACAAACCAAGGGTGTCTTGTCGCTGATTCCCCCTTATCATTCGGCTCAGGATTTGCGAACAATGGAGGAGGAGTCTTCGCCATGTTGTGGAACGACGACGGCATTACGATCTGGTTCTTCCCACGCAATGGGGTTATTCCTTCGGATATTTCATCCAAAAACCCCAACCCTGCCAACTGGCCCACCCCCGTTGCCTTCTATCCAAGTTCGAGTTGCAACCCTTCCCAATTCTTTGGGCCACAGAATATGATCCTCGTGAGTTCCGTCTCTTTTATTAGATCTAAGTTTTCGGCTCACTTCCTCGATCTCGTCAGGAAACAAACGTGTGCGGCAACTTTGCTGTTGACGTTTTCAGTACAACTTGCCCCAACATGGGCGTTTGCACTGACCTGGTTCCCGTTGCAGCAAACTATGTCAATGCATTCTGGGAAATCAGATCTTTGGCTGTGTTCACTAAGTGAGTGAAGCGTCTGATATCTGACTTGATCTCATTGAAGTTCATCGTATGATCAGTTCAACAAGCACAAGCACAAGCTCGGGCTCAGGATCTGGCTCGAGTGGAACGAGCTCCGGATCATCAACTGCAGGCGGAAGCTCCCCTACATCTGCAGCTCTATCGTTGAAATCCTTTACGCTGCCATTTACGGTGTTCGCCAGTTCGGTGATCGCAGTGTTGATTTCTTGGTTGTGATTGACAGACGTATCTGGCTAGAGTTGAGATGCGTACTACAGTATACTTATACCGAACGCTTACGGACTTCTTTAACCTGACTCGAACTTTCATAAAAGTACTGACATTCCTTATATACCTACGAATTTCCTGTGGAGCTACTGTCACTACTTTTATATATGTGGAGTTTCTGAATTCCATTGAAGGTAACTCTTATTCTTGATTAAGAGTTCGAGATATCACGCAGTGCCACATATCTGGACAAGTATATCTTTGATGAAGTAGCAGGCTCCCGACCTCCGTATCTCATTTCCTTCAAACATCGTGGTTAAATCTAGACTCTGGCGCACTACCTTATGTCTCTTGATAATCAAAGTACTGCCGAATGACCTGAGCAATTGAGTCCCATGATCTTGGTCTGTCGGGTTCGTTTCACCGTTCTTCTCGCTCGACCAAGGCTTTCCAGGGCTTTTCTTACTCACCAAGTCTAAAAATAGGAACAGGTATCTATTTTTAAACCTGATGAGGTGAACCCCTTAAAAGCTCGTGGCCATCCCAAAGAGTTGTACATAGTATTTTTCCTAAGCCCACTCTTCGAATTAGAAAGGATCCCCAGGCATTTACAATGCTAAGAATAATAGCATTTCTCAGCCTTTTCCGGGTTGTGTTTTCACAACAGTTGACCCTCGCGAGGAATTACAGTGGTCTTGGCTTGTACGCGACTTGGCACACGGCATACTTGCGGTTTGACTGACAATAATGCTGTTCCTTTAGCTTCGACATGTGGAATTTCAAGACAGGAAACGATGCCACTGATTTCTTTGGACAGCCTGGAAACAATGGTACGAATGAGTAACGGACTTTGATTTTAATTATCTTCATCTCATCACTGAACTTCCAGGAAACGTCAACTGGACCGATCAGGCATTTTCACTGGCCCAAAACCTAACCTCAGTAAATAGCCTTGGGAACGTCGTCATAAAAGTTGACGACTTCACCAGCGCGGCTCCAGGAGGAACCTTTGGGAGGAATGCCGTTCAAATGTTGAGCAAGGATCAAATCTTACCAGGAAGTTTGATCGTTATGGATGCAATCCACATCCCTTTTGGTGTATGTATTCTCATATCTGTCTTGAATAACTTCCACACTGAGATATATATCTGTCTACATAGTGCTCTGTGTGGCCTGCGTTCTGGACGATCGGAGCAAATTGGCCACAGAACGGTGAAATCGACATCATCGAGAACGTCAATCTCGCAACAAAAAATCAATATTCACTACACACAGAAAACGGATGCAACCACCCACCCGGAGGAATGGTCCAGGAGACAGGAACCTTAGCCAACACGAACTGCTTTGTCAACGCGTCCGGAAATGAGGGGTGCCTCGTCGCTGATACGCCATTGTCCTATGGCTCTGCATTTGCGCAAAACGGAGGTGGTGTATTTGCCGTGCTATGGGACAACGATGGGATTAATATCTGGTTCTTCCCGCGTAATGGACCCATTCCTGCGGATATTTCTTCTACAACGCCGGACCCCTCGGGTTGGCCGACCCCTGTTGCCTCTTACCCAAGCACGTTCTGCGACACGAGCAAGTTTTTCGGGCCACAGACTATGATTCTTGTTGAGTAAAATTCGCTTGCTGCCGGCGTTTCTCTCATCCTAACATATAGACATGTCCAGGAAACCAATGTATGCGGAAATTTTGCGGTGGATGTTTTCAGTCAAACTTGTCAAGGCAGCTGCGTGGACCTTGTCACCGATCCGTCCAATTATCACGACGCTTTCTGGGAAATCCGGTCGTTAACAGTGTTCACAAAGTGAGTCGTGATCGATTGATCCCTTTTCTCGTATATTTTCACAGCGCGTGACATTTACTCGACATCATGATCCTCAATAAGCGATTCTACCAATGCAACAACATCCTCTTCCTCAGTTCCAAGTGGGACAACAACCGTAGCATCTGGGACGACCGACACTGGAGACTCACAAACGGACACAGGACCGACATCATTCAGTACTACCGTCACTACGACCACAGATGTCGCACCTATCCCCACTTCATCGCTTACATCCAGCGCGAGCAAGCTCAATACTCCAGATAGACCCTCCGTGTCTATGGCATTGGGGATGATTGTTATTGTTTCGATTTTCTGCTCTGGTGGGTTTTCGGTTTGAGAATGGTATACGGAATACAAAAATGCATCACTCCAGCCAATGATCTCGAATCAATACTGTATAGTACTACCTGCCATATCACTACCAATACAAAGTTTCGTTTTCGAATTCTCTCTCGACAAGAGCACGAGCAGTCTTTGTATTAAGTAGCCTTTCCGACCCCGGCACTTTCTCTTCCGCTGAGTGAAATACACCATATTCCATATTCATGCATGAATATTTGCAGCTTGAGGTCGGCGTGCTCTTTTGTTTAGGACCATGACCATACTTGCTGCACCACGGACAGCATATTTTTGGTCGTTGGGGGGGATAATCAAATGACCGATCACGGATAGAAAAGAGTTTTGCAATCGTTTCCCAATCGAGTTCGAGATCTCGTAGGCCTTCAATCGTAAATGGGGGATCCTGGATAACAAGACCGACCAGCCCGTTGAATATCCAATCTTTGACGTGATATTTTCGTGCCGTTAGAACCGTTTCAACAAGGGGCCTTCCAGTCATCAATAGAGTCAATTCTCTGATGGCTCGTTGTCGGATCTGCATTCGTTGGGAGTCAGTCAGAGTATCGTTACGTTGAGACGATGGGGTACCGCTTTCATTCCCCACATGGTTGACAACCAAAGGACATCTAACCATTCTTCGTATGTGAACTTTAATGGAAGATCATTACTATAGTATGATACGTCACTAGATTTACAATGCAAAAAACCCTGTGGCAACTCACATAGGATATAAGGTCCACAAAAGCCTACAGAAAGTCTCCTCCGTAATTTCCTGTGGCAAAGGGCAAATGGCCTTGACCGACGCAAATCTTTCCTTGTCTGTGAAAGAAAGATACTCATAAAATGGTAAAAAATCCTTTTCGGGGACACGGAAGACCGTGTTATTGATCTACGTTTCCCAAGTTGGTCAGATGGGGAAAGAATATTGATCGCAAGACTCACGGGGATGGATATCATGTCGATGTAATATATGGTGCTTTTGATCGACAGCAGCAGTGCATGACATGGCGTCCTGTGAGCTGGTTCTAGGTGCATTCGGTCGGGTAGTAGTAACCGCTGCATCTTTTTTCAACAGTTCGAGATGGCGTTGGAATTCTTTGTGAACGCCTTCGACCTCAATCTCAGGCCTATTTTTGCACCATAATTAGATTAAATGTTGGGAATGGTTACCCTAAAGCGCTCACCACTCGGAGTCGTCGTCCATATTCTTGATATAGTCGAACTCCTCTGAAAAAGCGGCATCAACATCCGCAAGGGACTCGGTGATACATTTATCACTGGCTTCTTGAGAGCCACCGAACGGCTTGGACTGCGAGTACATTGCCCTTGAGTGGGCCTGTATTTCAAATATTCTCGAGATTGTTTCCCAGTCGAGTTGATAAGGAGCCCGAAGGCTCTTAATGGTGTTGTATCCGCTTATCAGGTCCAGATATCCTTTTCGTAGCACACCTTTCAGGTGGTACCGCTTTGCCAACAAAACGGTTTCGGCTGGATGGCGGTACTGAAAAAAGGGAGAAAGCAGACGGACGGCAAGACGACGAATCTATTGCTGTGGTTTTAGTATGTTGGTGGAATGCGCACATCACAACGATACATGCCTTGGTAAACTCCCACATAGTGCCGAGCTTCAGCGCTCCAACCAGTTCCTCATAGTGTATTTCGGAATACGCCTGTCCAAAACTTGTGCAAACCAGCTGTAGGTATCGCACCAATTAACGAGATCAATCCTTCAGCTTACAATGGATATAGCAAAAAGAGAAACCCAAAGAATTCTCCCTGAGTTATTCCTGTCGGCAGTTCGATAGGGTTTGAATCCGAGGAACCCTGCGCTTCTCCTCCTTCTGGGATCGGGAGGCTGAACATATCGTAGAACATCGACCCTGGAACCAGAAAACCATACTTCGGCACTTTGAAAAGAACTCCTTCCACCTAAAAACACACTGCATCAGACTTTTTTGGAATTCAACGACATCAACCCAAACGTACCCGAAATACCACTGGGTCAAAATAGTAAACACTATGTCGAACAACTCGTCCTAAGCTTTGTTCTGCTTTTCCTCCAGATATTAAAACGGGTGTAGTTGAGCCCGGTAATCCTTCAAGTCGGGTTGTAGAAGGACTGTCTTCGTCTGACATGTTGGTACGATGTAATTGTTCAAAACGAAAGAGGTGGGCGCTTATTTCGCTGATAATCAATCGATTACCCGCTTTGGCGGGAGATGCCGCCGGTCATCACGAGACTATGATAATCCTTGACACATGGGGCCATGTCCAGAACAATAGCCATCGTCACTTTGGTCAAAAGGAATTTTGTACAAGACAGTTACATAACTACTGTAATGGCCAACTTTCGATCTCGTCGTTGAAGTCCGTCCCCACCATCGTTCGTATCTCACCTGCTAACACTGAGTTTCAATTGTTTGATTAATCATTAAATATTCTAGAGATGAACCAGCCCACGTACAATTATTCTCAATCTCTTTAGGTTTATCACACTGCCCAGGTCGATACCTGTTTCGCGCAGAAACAGGGAAATATTTATTGATAAAATATACATTTGCGAGATACAGGTTAAAATAATTTCCAAATATGGTAATTTTTGCCCTGTTCATGCCATAAACAGCCTATTATTTACATTTTTTCAATAAATATTTGCCTGTTTCTCAACCAAACAGAAATGAACCTGGGCAGTGTCACCGAATGGTAGAATTTGTTGATGGCCAATGTCACTGCCCAGGTTCATGTCTGTTTGGGTGAGAAACAGGTAAATATTTATTGAAATTATGTAAATAAGCCCTGTTTCGTGCAGAAACATATATCCTGTTTGTTGCAAAAATATTCTACGAATATATTGCCTGTTAGTAGCA
>JAHXRV010005648.1:0-50470 GCA_019904355.1 Psilocybe tampanensis
GACCGTCATCCGTTACTCGTCGCGTCACTCAGTAGTCACACAGTAGATAAAGCCCCTTTCGTAACACGAAACGCCAGTCTCTGCCTGGTCTTTACACCCATCATCATCTGTTGTTCCCTGTCCCTGGGTCCTCTCCTGACAGGATGATATCGTTACATATACAGGGATCCGTCCTTTGTGAGTCCTGTAAAGACCTACATACCTTGGCCCTGCATTGGCACGTTTACAATTAACCTCTTGAAATTCCAATTTTGAGTGGCAGTTGAAGCTAAGTTTGAACTTCAAATACGAGTAGTCCGATCAGATCAATTGACAACTTGAATGAGAGTTTGGCCTTAGAAGCACAGAAATATTGGAGGACGGTTGACGAGTATTACTTACCTGAACAGTTACTTTATTAATCTTTGCTTCCATCGTCCGCGGTCAACCGGTTACCCGTCAATATTTCAATGCGTGAATTCAATGGTCTCACCTGGTTCAGCGATCGATATAATGAGCTTCCTTTAGCTTGCCTTGGTCTTCGTGATCGTAATTCAAAGGTACGAGACCAGCGAATTTGACAGAAAAAAAAAGTGTCTAAGTACGTATGTATACGAGATCGAGATGATCGATGACCGCGCTTAAAAGCACTCACACGCGGCGGTCCTCGTACTTACATGTCCAATACATGTCCAAACTTTTGCAGATCAATGGACGGGTGCTCTAAAAATAGACTGTATAATTAATTAATTGACTGGCGAAAACGTGGACGGGGAATACTGTAACGCACAGGCGAGGAATGCAATGGGTATATTCAAAAAAAGAGGGCATAGAAAAAGGATATACTATGGGACGTAGACGATAGAAATATAATGGGAATAAAACTAAGATAAACTTGATAGGGAGACCCTCGCGACCACAGGGCTGAGGTGAAGTTCAGTGATGTATGCCGGTGTTTTGTCATTACGTTCGATCTGAGTGCCAAGAATCTATTTTCGACGCTGTAAGGAAACAGGAGAGGCCAGTGAGAGGGAGTCTGAACGTACAATTATGTCTCCTTCTCGCAGAGCTGTATCTTTTGAGATCCTCTTGCCGTTCACATACGTGCCAAAGGCGGAGTCAAGGTCACGAATGTAGAATCCGGGCTAATTTAAGGGACCAGATTATTAGTCAGTCTGAGTATTGATGCTTAGATCCGGACGCCTAAGATAAGACCGACCTTTCCGTCGGTGTACCAGACCTCTGCATGATGTGAGCTCAGAGAAAGCGGCGAGACAGAAGCGTCCGAAGTGAGTGGAGGCTGCTGGGGAGGGAACCATCCAGATTTTGTTGGCGGCACACGAGCCTTTTGTAGACCGGAGGTTGCGTCATGAGATCCCATTATGATTCGAGTACCAGAAGTCATCGGGATGTTCTTCGCTGCGAAGGGGAACGAGCCATTGACGGGAGAAAGGATGAGGCTTGGAGAAGACATGTCTGATGATGAGGCGGTGAATGTAGAAAGACGAAGTCGAGTTCGTGAAAGGTTTTAAAGCTGAGCGGTAATTTGGAAACACACCGATAGTGTACACTTTTATACGTTGTTTGGAAGTCTTCTAATGGAACCTCTCGGAGACCGGAGATCAGTTTTTGGGACACATCATTAGACAACTCCAGGTATTTGGCACTGGTCCCTGAAAGCCAATACTAAAATATTATTGACAGAAAACGTTGGGTGTAAGTTTGGGGGACTATACGGACTCCGTTGCGTGAAATGATTCCAGACCGCAGAGAAAGCCGTGCCGGCAGCTCCTAATAGAACGGAAGAAAACATCGTTTTTCAAAGCTCAAGGGAATTTCAGGGATTCCGGGAGTCAAGGAAGATGATCCCCATAGGCCTCATTGCGCGGCGTTTTGTCAAGTGGGTGAACATGCGGTTCGAGGAAGTCTCTAGAACGAGACGGAATGGAAGGCCATGACAATCTGCACTTCGCCCACAGGCGCTAGGATCTGAAAGTGGGTCACGGCGTTCAAATTGTCGGTTCAAAACCCGCCCACAAGATGGTTGAGTGGTTCGCTCCATCGAAGTGAACAACGTGAATAGGCGCCGTCTATAGGCCCGGACAGGAGGATGGTTATATCACCGGTTTGACGGCGATTACATGAATTTGCACAAGGACATCAATTTCGCCAACAAAAGCACAATTGTGTGTAGACATATTAGCCTTTCATCAGATGAGAGTTACTCACAGAACACACGGTAAGAAGGTTACAGTGGTGATGGTGCTGGTCAACTCGAGGTTGATGACAATTCACTTTACATGTCAAAGCGTCCTGCCCTAAACAAATGCCTTGCACGTGACCCTGATTTTTTCGTTCCCCCAGTTGTCGCGGGTCGGAAATAGAGGCAAAGGTCGCCAACGACGCCGTTTCCTTTTCTTTTATTTATCGCCATTATGTCTGCCACAGCTCGTTCTATTGGGTCCTCATTGCGCGCTCTCTCTTCCGCCAATTCGAGCTCGTCGTTAGCATGTGCGCGGTCAATTATACCTGGTAAGGTCGGCGCGTTTGTCCGACCAAAGTCTTCTCTTATGCTCTTTCGTAGTGGCCAGGGCGTATACACAGGCTGCTCTGCAAAGACGATCAATACCACAAAATGACACCACATCTTTACCACGGCCTACACACACTTTGAAACCAAGAAACGATATATACTACCCACCAGACCTAAAGGAGTCCCATGACCAACTATCAGGAAGCTCAACCGATAAACACTCTGAAGGAAGACGAAGTTTGGAATCGCGGGTTCCGGAACACTTTGCAGAATATCTGAACCGACTGTTTGCACCCCTTGAATTCCCCCCGGAGCTCGCCCAGAGAGTGTTGACGCACAACAGTCACGTTCTCGCACGAAGAGGCCATAACGCAAGCCTGAGCTTTACGGGTGTGTACTTCTTTTTCTTCTTTTTCTTTCTGTATCAAACTAAAAGTATGTCAATGACAACCAGGCCGACGAGTACTATCCGCCTACCTCCACTTTTTCCTCCTTAGTTGCCCCACTCTGACCCCTTCACACGACATTGAACAAATTACCGCGAACACACTCCACACAAACCTGTTAGGCCAGCATGTCGCTCATGAGTGGGGTGTTGGACGTGTGATGATCTGGCAACCTTCTGCACCCGGAAGACTCTCTGAGAACAATCCAAACCTCGTGCAGACCACCGGACTCTACAAGGTTTCTGGGGAGGCTATTCAAGCCATGTTTGGAGCGATATATAACCAATTTGTATGTATCGATGCTTCACCTTCTCCTTCTCATATTTCTCATGCTGTCCTTGAAATTCAGGGGGGTGCCGTCGCACTCCAGATTTTCCACACGAAACTACTACCCCTTCTCCGAGTGAGAGGAGGTCTGCCCAAAGAGTTCCACGAACACGCCAGCAAGATGTCGCGAGAGATGGGAGGTGCAGAATTCCCTGAAATAGTCGAGGAGACGGTACAGGAGGAGAAGGTAGAGGATACAAGCTCAAAAGTAGAAACATCAAGTTAATTGAAATTGCTATCTTTATATCGTGCGTCTCTTGTGGTTTCCCTCTTTCCCTTTTACAATTGTTTACGACTCCTATAGGTTTTCTAATATATTTAATATTCTCAACGTGCCCTTTGTCGTAAGGAGAACAACTCAGCCAGACCTTGAACCCCTTCTTCGCCTGCCAAATTTGACACTTAACACTCGGGTTGTGAACTATACAGTGAATCCTATATTATCAAGTGAGCCTATAACCATGGCTCAACCGCCAACGCGGCATTTCCAACATTCGTATCGTGAATCACTCTCTCCAACACGTCTTGTGATCTCAAATGGGTCTCGATATTGTCCTGTCTCGATGCCGACAATCGAATGTTGAAGTTTAAGGAATATCGTTCGTGGCATTTGGGATATTGGTGAACTCCTCTCTCGACACACCATTGAAGATTATCACTGTCGGAAGAGCCGCAGCGAGCAAAGGTTTACATTTGTCCCAAATTTCTGAAGCATACGAGCAACCAATGTTGAGGCGGCGAAGTGCCCAGTCGGGATATTTTTTATGGGCCAGCTCTTCAGCGAAGGCAGCTGCTCGAGCCTGGAATGTTACCGGTGCGGAAGCTCTGTGAGATCACCTTGCAAGAATAACAAAAAAAAAAATCCTAGCTCACGTCAATCGAAATCCAGCCGTACGTGTTCGACTCATCTTCACCACCCGATAAACCATCAGCGTGCAGTACGAGGCTCCTCAACCTCGGAAGTTGCTTGTATAGAAAATCAAGCAGACTGCAGCTCAGAAAGTATATTTGGATTTTGAGCGTTCGTAATTGTGATGTTTGCCCGCCGAAGAGACCCACGACTTCCTTCAGCTGCATGAAGTCTAACATGTAGTTCCAGATCGAAAGCTTGGTGAGGGAACTCTGGAAACGGCGAAGGTAGTTGAGAAGGTTGTCGTTCACAGGGGTATTCCAATCTTCAGGCCAGTAACAGAGGTTTATGGATAAAGAGTTCAGATACGGGAACTGAACTTGGAAAATGGGGTAAGAGAAGAAGACTTCTGGAGGAGGTGACGGATCGAAGTTGGGACCGAGGAAGCGGAGAGATAAGCCCGTTAGAGAATTGGCGTGACTCTCCAAAAATTGTTCAACTTCGGTGTGATATTGAGGCCTCAGACGCTCGACCCATATCGAAAGAGAGAGTTTGGTCAAGCAAGGCAGTTGAGGGATGTTACTGAATAGAGGTAACGGATTGATCAAGGGAGAGGGGCTTTCCAGCTTGAGATTGGTTAAAGTTGAAACATGACGTTGAATGAATTCTGCGATAGAAACCAAGGTTCCTTCGTAGGCTGTTGTAGCGTATAAAAGCTCTGTTTTGATGTAAAGATCTGTAAGAGGGGCAGTAATGGATGCTGCAGTTGAAAACACAGTGGGATATGCTTCGATGGGGATGCTCAAGTTTAGAGTGGTGATCCGCGATCCATGAGTTGACCAGGCAGTAGCGAACAAAGGCATGGCGGATTTGAAGGCTTGCAGACCAATAGGATAATATTTCACCTTTATGGAATTCAGCTGTATCATCTGCCCTATGCAATGTTGGAGTTCTCTTTGGCATGCTGCAATTTGTTGCGATTTGAGCTTCTCCTTCTTTTGTGGGACCCTCAAACGGTTCCTTAGCCTCTGGAATTTATTTGACTTTTGAGTCTGAATCGGCTTTCGTGGTTCGCGAGCAAAATGGGGATGAAATTCCAGAGCCTTGATGCGCTCGGGGACGAGTGGACTATGTATGTATCACTGTTAGTATTTCGGCGCCTCGGATACAATGGTTTTCAGCGATAAATTTAAAGTGACTTACTCCATCGGTCCTCCGAGGCATGGTCTTCTGCATGCCTCTGTCGAGTGATAGAAATACACAGGGTCCCGGTACATTTCATTCATCACAATGTCGAACAACGCTGAATTGACGCCATATAACGTCAGGAGAGTGTCGTCGGGGATGTATCGGGCGATCAGACACCAAATATCGTAAGGCAATGTTGGTACCATGGCGGGCGGCGGGTTTCGTTGGCTCCGCAAGATGGTGTCTATGAGGAAGGTTCGTCTCTTGGTTGTGCGCCTTTCTGCAGAACTAAATGGCCAGAGCGTGGAAAGACAGTGGAGAACTGGTGACATGATGATTGGCATGGCTAAACATAAACATCGCCATGGTCAGAAAATAGCATTTCAAAGTGTAATGCTGGTAGTCGACGGTCGAGCTCGGGCTTGCGCATTTCTGAAGAGTCCATCGAATATTCGCAGAAAGCCTCACAAACGTTTGGAAGGAAGTTTTGGAGCGAAAGAGAGTTGGTAAACAGTACTAGTAAGTTGAGCGGTCACGTGTTCCGTTATGCTTGAGAGATCGTGAGCGTTTTGAATTCGAAATTTCGAAGTCTTTTTTTGTGAATTTTACGAACATCAACCTATTGGATACTTTGACTATTTCTGTGGGTCTGTAGGTGACTAAACGACTATGTTGAGTTGTTAGATATGTGATTGATGTGATCGATGTATGGCCCAGTCATGGTAATGTTTTCTTTCCTGCGCCTTTCGGGGATCAGGTTTACGAATGAACTCCTCCCTGGAGACATCGTTGAATGTAATCACGTTGGGAAGAGCAGCTGCAAGCATTGGTCCACACCGATGCAAATCTATCGGTCGGATTCCCCAGGGATGGAATAAAAGTCGGACAGTGAGGTGGCGAAGGCCCCAGTCGGTATATGTCCGGTTAGCCATCTCTTGTAGGAAGGAGGCCGTTAGGGCCTTGAGGAAGGGAAGGGGAGCAGAAAACGTGAGATCCAGAAAATAACAAAAATGATGGACCTACATCTAATTGTGAAGCGCTCCCTTGGTCGAGCACCTGTGTACCAGCACTCTTGCAACTCAGAGCCAATGAATTGAAAGACAATTTCAAGTTTCTTAACCGTGGAAGTTGTTTATGAAGAAAATCGAGTAAACCACAGCTCAGACATTGTGTTTGAATGTCGAGGCTTTGCAGCTGCGATTCTTTGCCGCCAAACACAGCGACGATATCCTTTACTTGCATGAAGCTGAAGACAAAACCACGTATGGTAAGCTTGGCGAGGGGACTCTGTAAGCGCTGAAAATATTCGACGACGTGGTCCTTCATAAGGGTGCAAAACTGGCCAGACCAGAAATCTAGGTTCATGTCCAAAGATTTTAGATTTGGAAGCTGGACGTGGAAGAGGGGATGTGAGAAAAATGCCGCAGGGGCGGGTGGATCGTAGTAGAAGGAATCTTGAGGGTGGTAGACGCCGGAGAAACGGAGAATCAAGCCCGTCAGAGATTCGGCTTGCCTTTGCAGGAATTGGTCGACATTGGTAGGATATTGAAGCTTCAATCGTTGAAACCATATCGCAAGAGATAACTCTTTGAGGTGAGGCAATTTCGGGATGTTGGTGAATAGTTGTAGTGGATGGATCAATGTCGAAGGAGTGTCGAGAGCCAAATTGATCAGACTTGATGCATGGCGTGCGATAAATCCTGCGATGGAAACCAAAGTCTCTTCATACATCGTGTTATGGTATGCAGAGTGTATTGCGATGTTGAGATGTGTAAGTGCGTTGAAAGGGGGGCTAGTCGAAATCAGGGTTGGATAACCCTCGACTGGGATGTTCAATGAGAGGCTTGTCAGACGAGACGCATGAGCGATCAAGGCTATAGAATACAGAGGGACAGTGGAATTGAATATCTTCAAGCTACGCTCAGGAGAGCAGCCTATGGTCAAGGAAGTGAGCCCTATCATCTTTTCTATATGGTATTGGAGGTTTTTTTGGCACGCTGCAAGCTGTTGCGATGGGACCCTCTCACTTGTGGGCTCTAGGATGAGTTTGCAGTGCTTTGATTTCTTGAATTTGCAATATAAAGAGGGACGAATCACCAGCGCTCGGACTCGCTTTAGGACAGCTGGGCTACATACAGATCGTTGTCAATGATTTTGAGGTTTCCAAGAACAAAAACTAGCATACCTCATAGTCGGAAGGCATGGTTGTGTGCATCCGTTTTCAGAGTGATGAATGTAAACGTCTCGATACTCCTCACTCATGGCAATGTCGAAGAAAGCAGCATTGACGCCATACAAGGTGGAGAGTGTGTCCCTGGGGATGTGCTTGGCGATGAGACACCATACATCGAATGGTAATGGTGGTATCATCGTAAGAACTGGGGAATGTAGGGCTGGTACGAAAATGTCCGGGTTTGGCTCTTGAGGGGCTGTGCGTCCACACAACTGGAACGCCCCGGACAAGCTTATTTTAGGTTGTTGTTCGCGACACAAAGGCAGGTTGAGACGCTGTCATCATAAAGGCGATGTAATTGTTTTTTCTCTTGGGAGAACCGACTATCAGCGAGGATCTGTGTGCCAACAATGAAATAAAATAAAAATATTAGAGAAAGTGGAAGAGAACTTGAACAGAATACCGATCATGATGATGACTTGTAAGGTTTTCGAGACTTCTGCCAGGTTACTGCAGTTATGTGTTCAGGATAATATAAGCGCATTGTATTTGATCTGTAATGCCATACTGTAATTAGTGCAACCTCCCTCCCCGAAAAGACCCCCAAATCCATGATAGCAGATCCACATGGATAGCGGATGTAGAAACAAAAGAAAGACGAGAGAGATGTTTCGAGACTGGAAGCAAAGAATGATACAAGGATATATGAACCTTCTGCTAACCGCTGGTATATTTGCTGGTATAGTTGTATTTTGGTATGTTTGAACTTCAAGGAATGTGAGTTCACAGTTTTCGAGGAAAAGATTGTCCGTTTTCAGTGCCATTCATGATTGAGTCCCGTTGCATGGCCTTCGTCATGTTGCATGTCCGCAATTTCTGTGAGAGTGAGGGAACGTTGCCGAATGGGACCCGTTGGGCGTGTCTCTGGGCCGAAGTAAGCGTTGAGGCAGGGTGTTGATCTTAGCTGGTTGATGTCTGCGTGGATGATTGCATTGCAGAAAAGATCGAGATCCAAGTCGTTCTAGATAACACAACAGATATGTCAGAGGCGAATAATGAGTTTTTGCAATGGAATTAAAACACACATCGTCGTAACCTAAAGTGTAAAAAAAAAAGCTAAGGTCAGCAAAAGAAAATAAAAAAAGGATAAGTGGAAACTTACCGAAGGGTTGTTCAATCTCCTCTCCAGCTGCTAGGAAGCCAAGGTATATGAAGGCGGCAATCGCTACGCCGGGTATAGTGTAGTAGCCAAATTGCCCGACAAGTTGGAAAGGTAAAAAGAATAGGTATACCCAGACAGTACTAGAACAAATTTGTGGTTAGGTTGCGACTCGCAAACGTTAAATTGTTTTGGCTTACTGTCTGATGTGGACTGCGTATACACTTGATATGACAATCGGTGTTCGTCACTTTACAATACAGAGAGGGGGACTTACAATGGTAACGGAGTAGTCAAGATACGTTCCAGAGCTACGTATAACAATGAGGGCACAGTAAATTGAGACTTGATGAAAAACTTGTACCTGTAAGAGACTCTTCAAAGGCAGCAATCGACCCGATAATGGAGCCCATGCTGGTTCCTGCAAAATTGACAGTGAGCGAAAAGCCACGAAAAGAATGGGCACACGGAGCAGAAGAAAATTCACCAGGTACTGTCCCTCTGTCTTCCAACACACTAGCCCATTCGCTCAGGCAGCGGAGAATTTCCAACGGGAGACTTTCACCTCCTCCGGCCACCATTGGCCTATGTTTTACGTGTAAGCCAGGATGAATGGGCCCTTGCCATTTTCGTCGGAAAGTATTATTTTGCACTTGCTGTTCCGATAATTAACAAGACGGAACGAAAACTAGTCAAAGGCGAAGACAAGACGCACCGTTTCTTCAGAGGAAAACTCGCCTGGGGGAGAAGTGAATTTTTGCTTCAACAATGCAACCGTTCCAGCAAAAGGGATGAGATTTCCATCCACTTTATCCAAAACATTGTCATTTGGTGGTGGTTGGCTCGAGGGCATGAGAGGTCTGTGAGCACTAATGCTCGAAACACTAGAGATCGCGGAACCTTGAGATGCACTGTGTCTGAGCATGGGACGTGTGTGTGTCTGGGATGACGACGAGAGTTTGGACGGGTCGAATGTCCCATACGCGTTGATAGGCGGTATCATCGGATCGACATCTACAAGTCGCGAAGTCGATGGTGCGATACGAGGAGACGATGGAGGAGACGGCTGGGTTGGGGCTTCTGTAATTATCGTTTTTGTAGTGATTTGTTGTGCTTTTCTGAGCTTAGGCAAAGCAGAGCTGAACCCATAATTTGCGTGACGTTCATCCGAGTCGGCGGTGTGATTGTGCTAGATAAAGTTCAGTATAGTCTCGGAAGTTAAAACGAGGATCACATACATCATGCATTGGTCGAACCAAATGGTAGAGGTCTTCGTAGTAGATCCCTAATTCACCTACAAGAATCACTAAGCTACATTTTTCTGGATAATTCTTCTATTAGAACCATACCTCGAATGTGATGTTTCAATGCAAACGCAAATCTGGAAAAAAAAAAAAAAAATCAACATAACTGAAAAGGTAGAAAAAAGATTATCTTACCCCTCTATGAGGTCTAATGCCATTCTCTTTTCAGCCATGACCTTCTTCAATTCTTTTTCAGACCTTTCTGGTTTGCCAGTTTGGACTTCAGCGGGCGTTTTTGCTGTCAAGCGAGGAGGGACGTGAAACCAGATAAGGCGACTCAAAGTTCGACAGTTTCGGATGACATCTGACCAGCAGGTCCTTCCCATCCAATATCGGTCATAACTAGTGGGAATGAATGAGTGGAAGGATTAAATCTTTTCATTGAATTTCCTTACCCGCTGATCGCCCGGTAAGAAATCACGAAACCGATGACAACACCTTTTCAATCCTCGATATCAGAACACGGGGAGGTTTTTGAGAAAGAAGGGGCGTATGTACCAAGTACTGTCAACATGATGTTTGGAATTTGGAGATTCACGACGGCCCTCATGTCCAATGTAACGATCCCTATAACAAATCAGCTCTTTCGTCATAGCGCACTAGAAGAGATGCTCTACCGGCTGCAAATACAGTGTGAAGCAAGACTGCTGGCCAAATCCTCCATATCTGTTACCCACCAAAGATAAGGATTACTTCAGAACCCAAAAAAATGACAAGAAGTTATTCGGCTTACCACAGAGCCTCTCCCTAGCGTCCATGCCACCAAAGAATAGGCAGGGACGTGTGGAATGGCATCGTACGGAGAGTCTGGCCTCGAGGCGGGCAAAAGAGGGTGGTGGCCGGTAGAGGACCGTTTATTCGGGTTCTTCGACATTTCCTCCTGGCGTCCGTCAATGTGGAGAACAGAGTTTTGGGGTATCGGAGAGAAGGCTTGGGCCACTCTTCAAGGTGGTCGTGCCCCTCTAAATACGAGAAAAAGGAGATAAATGATGGTGAAAGATGTTTGCATTTGACCATGGCTACGACAACATGCGCCCCTGTTGTTTGTCTCCTGGCCGGCGCGTCAGAGTGTTCGGAAACAATTGAGCTCGCCCGGACCTCCGTCCTTACAGGTCCTTACCAAAGACAGCCATGTACATTGCGGTAGTGTCAAACGAAATGGGCTTCTCCATCGATAATGGCCGCCTTTACGACGTTAAATTCTTCAGACTTGGGGCATTTCCTTTAGATCCCATCCATCCCAACCGAAATGGCGTCCCAAAATTTCTCTTTTCACGGCGTTCAGTATGATGTCCCCCAGAAGGCGGCATCACCTACCTGGAATGTCCAAGGTCTATCATCCCAAGGGATCAAGTATGTTCGAATCCAATGGGTGGACTTGATCAACA
This sequence comes from Psilocybe tampanensis, assembly GCA_019904355.1. Classification (NCBI taxonomy): domain Eukaryota; kingdom Fungi; phylum Basidiomycota; class Agaricomycetes; order Agaricales; family Agrocybaceae; genus Psilocybe; species Psilocybe tampanensis. Next base: position 11,348 of record JAHXRV010005648.1, read on the forward strand.
ACATCCGATACCGTGTTGTGCCTCTTGCTTATTTCCTCAAGCTGCTTCGAACTCCACGACCTGGGACGACCTTGACTAAAGTCACTCTCGGTATGGTGTTTATCTCTGTTGCGGATGGTTTTGGGTGAGTCTTTGTCTTTCTACACATCGATCATTCATCTGAGTTGACCTTGCTTCCAACCAGTCCCATCGGAGAATATGTCTACGCCCTTGATTCATCGACGTTGAGGCCCTGCCATTATGCCCCACACCACGCAAGCGTGATGGGGTGGTTCGAGGAGAAAGAACCCATCCCCAACTTTCATGGTCACCGAGCGATCGAAATTGACTTGTGCCCAAGGACCATTCTTCGGCGTGTTACCGAGTATGTGATTCTTTGAGACTATTTTGGATCTTCTCTTTATATTAAAACATTCTCATTAATCCAGGAAAGCGAGAGATATCTCGAAAGTCGACTTTCTCGTCGGATTCGAGACAGAGTTCATCCTCTTGAAGAATACCAACCCTATTGAAGCTATCAACCAACATGGATGGTGCAACTCCGCTGCTCTTTCCTCCGGAAGCATAGAAGCTCAGATTCTGGAAGAAATCGCTGATGCACTGAACCTGTCTGGAGTAGAGCTACAACTCTACCATGCCGAGGCAGCACCAGGACAATACGAGGTCATCACCGGTCCACTTCCCCCTTTACAGGCTGTGGACGCGCTGATCCACACGCGGGAAACGATATTCAATATAGCGAGCAAACATGGACTAAGGGCCACCCTCGCACCTAGAGTGTTTTTGGACAACTGTCAGTGCTCTGCAGCCTACCTTCAGTAAACTTGCTAACGCTATTTCTCGTACAGGCGGTAGTGCAGCTCACACTCATATATCCGTCCACTCTTCCGAAAAAAAGTCAACCCCAAGTTCGTCTCATGAGAACCTAACGAGCCTAGAAGCTCACTTCCTCGCCGGTGTTCTCGAGCATCTCCCATCCATCACCCTGCTCGCCTTGCCAACAAAAGCATCTTACAAGCGTATGGTCGACGGAGTCTGGTCGGGAGGGACCTACGTCTGCTGGGGCACCGATAACCGCGAAGCCCCGATGCGTTTATGCAACGCCTCTTCCCCTCGTTCCCGCAATTTCGAGCTCAAGACCCTTGATGGTACCGCCAACCCGTATTTAGCACTCGCCGGTGTGCTTGGTGCAGGTCTGGATGGGATCATTGGCTCCAAAGCGTTGACGATCCAGAACTGCAATGGGGAGAAAAGCGCTGCGATGCTCGATGAAGCAGGTCGAGCGGCGCTTGGGATTACACAACGCCTTCCATTGAGTTTGGAAGAGGCCAGAGAAAATTTTGCCAAGAGCCAACTTGTGGAAAGTTTGTTTGGTGCAGAGTTTAAGACCAAGTATTTATCTGTGAATAAGGTGCGTTTGTGGTCATATATGTATGAGAAAACTCTAATGATAGCAAATTCCAGTTACTACAAGAACAATTGACTTGCGGTCCTTTAGAAGATGAAAAGGAACTGATGTTGCTAGTCGAAACATTCTAAATCATGATTGTTCCTCCTCAATAATTTTTTGCGAGGCAGCGAGCTGCGATAGACGTTAAAGATATTAGACCTGCAATTTCAGGGAATATTATTCCTTTATAAAGTCGATATCGAGAAAGAAAGTATTCCACCAACGCCTTGCATCCACAACTTGGTGTTACCGAGAATGCAGCGGAATCCATCACTTTCTCTACCAGATGTCACACCATCAATGACACAAAATAATAGATATATTGAAGCACAACGACAATCATAACCAAAAACCAACACGACAAACTAACTTATGGACCTACGGACTGGAAACGGGACCGAAATAGCTCGAACATCACCATGAGTAGCAACGCTCGCAGCTCTAGGACGAGTTGGAAGTCCAATTGAGTTGTTTCCCTTCTTAACAAAGCTCGGCATCGCAGGAAGAGGAGGCACATCCTCGTTATCCCGTGCGTTGAAATTGAAATTGAAGTTGAGTACCGCAGGGGAACTGTTATATCGCTTGTGTCCCTTCTTAAATGATATGCCTGGCGGTGGGGCAGGTGTTGTGGGTGGACGTGGGCACGAAGGCGTTACTGGCCTGATCGAACGAGGGGGTCGGGGTCTCACTGGCACTCCCTCACTAGCATGTGCTGCATCTTCATTCTTCTCTGCCACCATTTGGGGTAGAAGAAGCGGGCGAGGAACAACAGCTGAAGGCTTGTTGATGAAAGATGTGCGAATGGGAGACACACGGATTCGGAGTGTGGGCAGCTTAAATTCGGGTTCTGGTCCGAGATGCTTGATGTTCAAGTTGGCAATTGTTACCCGTCGGTTGACATCTTCCTTTGATTTCAAGGAGGGGGGCATGGAAAGATGGCTGATGGCCTTCCCGAGAGCCTTGGCGTGCTTCGAGACTCGGTTGGCAGCGTTATTCTTCTTCTTCAACGTCGAGGCTGGCCCACCCACAAGTTCTGCCAGTTTCATGGGTGGAAGTGATGGGTCTTCTGCCGGAATGGAGGTGACGTCCGGAGAAACATCCTTCACGTCCTGGATCGGAGAGGTAGCAAGAAGGTTGACGGGTTGGGTGGACTGTGGGGTTGTCTCTGTTGCAGGAATCTGGGCGTAAGAACTCGATTCGTCCGACATGGACTCCCACTGCACACTAGGACTGAACGCAATAGCATGTCTTCGTGTGTCCACCTGGATTAGCGCATTGGAGCCTCGAGGTGCTACCAGCGGTGAATGTGCGACCTTATGAATGAAGGGCGACGGTCCTTGCCAGGAATCTTGGCTGTAGATGCTACAACTGGATAAGGCACCAGAAAGGATGGCCGAACGTGCAGCACTCATGACCCGTGCTGAAGCGGTCGCCGTCACTAAGAACAACGCTGGCGAATTGGCAGAATCGAGCTCATCCGTCGGCGTCAACTGTCAATAAGTGATTGCCATTAATAACGAACGGATTCATAGTGCGTCAACAAGATGATAAAATAAACAGACCTCCGAATAGTGTGTCTTCGTTGCAAGGTCGGCCTTGACTCTGAATAAGAGCGACCTTTGCGCGACCAGCGGCGCAAGGGATAAGCTCAGACGTTGTGCATTTGGTCGATAAATTCCACGACGAAATTGATATTCCATGATAGTCAATGAGAAGGGCCGCACAGCGTCCTTGGTCTCCAGCAATCAATGCTGCTCGTACCGTGGGTGGTGGTGGTTGAGTGTCAAGAAAGAACCGGTATCAACTGAAACTGCGAAAGGCATGGTGCCTGTCGGGATAGTCAAATGATGTGTTGGGACTAAAGATGGATGGGAGTTACAGAATCCAGATGCGGTGCAAACCTTGATGCCCTTGATGAGGTTTTGATTCGCCGAGAACGACCGAGGCAGTTTCCGGAAATCACAAACTCTAAATTTACATAAGGTCAAGGTGGGTCTCTTGGATAACAAGAATAAAAACTACATAGATGCGCATGTGAAACGAGGGCAATCGGTACATGATTAATCTACCTTGATTATAATTATAAGGGTATTCGGTAAGGTAAGTAATCTGATCCTCGTTGACAAGTGTCTGTCTGAGAGGGTTGCTCCAAGTTAACGTCGACCTAAAGATCCTCCTACGCCTTCGAGACCCCAGCGTCCGACGTTACTCCAAAATAGGGCTGGCATGTCGAAGGAGGAGCCTCCTGAACTCGAAAACCATGATAGCAAGGGCGGCTATTGGGTTGACGATCCGAGGCGCCCGAGTTTCTTGTTCGAACGGGAATGTCGTGATGTCGTGAAAAGTCGTTATTGGAACTGAAGTCATCTAAAGGCTGTGGTATGACCTGAACCAATGAAGCTTTATCGTGGTTCATAAACCATTTATGGAGCCCTTTAGTTTCTCTGGGGGGCTCGCAGCAAAAGGCTCCAGTGGGATGGCATTCGGGTCGTCCGTGTCTCCTGAAACTGGCAGAGAGACGACACCAATAGTCGGATGTGATGGATGTGATCTAGGATCTGAGAATACAGGACTGCCGCCGCTAATCACGCTTCCCATCCAGTGAGGGAAAGTCGAATCAAATCCTCTCTCGGAATTCTCTTTTGCATAGTGAACCCGAAGGGACATGAGGACAAATACGATCCCTGAAACCGAAGGTGAATAATGAATATAGAATCATTCAGATTTTTTAAATTATAAAGAATAGACGGGGCATACCGAGACTTGGAACAATCATATTCTGGACAACGATCCCCCACGGACTTTCAACATAGAAGAGGACCATGTACACAATAATTTGAACCGTGTAGATCGACGCGCTTTCGACAATGATGCGGAGAATCCGTATGAGGCTGAGAGGAGAATTGCGATCGACGATACCATACGCTGCGGACAGTCGATGTTGTTGCCAAATTTTGAAGCCGATCAGCCCTGTGGTCAAAATATTCTGGGCGACGACGAGTGGATACATTGTCTGAAGAACTTGCGGAGGCGTGGTCTTCAACGGATCAACTCCAGGTGGGTGAGGTAGATTGATAGTAATGACGATATAAAGTCCAAGGGCTTCAAAGAGACCCGTACATCAGTCGTTTTGGATGCAAGGAATGTCAGAGCATATCACCCACCTACGAAAGCGACCAACATCAGAACAGGTACAAAAATAATCGTGTAGTTTCTGTTCCACACGTAGAAGCAACGATATATCTAGTCGTGTCCAGGTATTAGTTTGGGTACCCATCACCGTCCCGAGTGACCTACCACCAGTGCATCGCCGAGCCATGTTAATACAGAGAACACCCCGAAATTGAGGATGGTATGCCACTTCTGAAAATCGAACAACTCAAATCCTTTCAGAAGAGGCTCCGGGACGAGGATAAAAGACTGGATATAGCGGAAAACGGTTAGGCCTTATGGGATATGCAATCAGCAACAAGGCCTGAGGGTTCTCGACGGTGACTTACCGATATGGACCGTCACCAGCGCGTACATCAACAGAGTCATGTAAAGGAACACCTGAAGGGCATACGTAAATATTTTTGTATAGAGTGAAAGGGTTGATTCAGAAGCGTACCACTCCGCCATTCTGTCCTCGAGGTAGCCTTTTCGTCCATAGAATATACATGGCGTTCATGAATAGAGTTGTGTAGATGCCTGATGGTCAATGTTACGTGTAGATTCTGATATCAAAAAAAGGTTTGTACCATATATAAATAACTGGAAGGATATTAGCATTGTATCGTGATAGCCTGTTTCGTAAGGTGACTCTAGACTGACCTCTGTCCAGAGTGCAACTGTGATTGGAACATAGAATGGAGCTAGGGACACAGGTCCAGAAGCCGACATCGCATATAGCGCGTGAGGTTGCTGGTACGATGAAAAGGCTGATATGTGAGGAGGAGGAGGAGGGAGGAGGGCGTAGGAGAGGAGGGAAGAGATGGTTGAAATTGGAAAAAGCCATGTATATGTAATAGAAATATTAAATCTCTGGGCAAACCCTGTGGCCCGCAGCCCCTGACGTGCAGGACCGGCTGGTCCCTGGATACAGAAAACGGAGAACGTCGAGACCCTGGTCAGTCATTGGTCAAAAAAGACTCTAAAAGCGTGAGATAACCATAAGTAGGCACATATGAATCAATTCAATCGACTGACGCCATCCCTCCCGCGAGCTTGATAGGGGTTTTCTGAGCTTTCTGGCATTCTGGCAAGGCTATTCGAACTTCGGAAAGTGTAAGTGGTCATTTTCTACCATCGAGCAAGATAAAGAGGGCTGTGGTATCATGTACATGGTAGACTCACTAGGGTCAATTGAATTGAGCGCTCAGAAGGTTCAAGTTGTCGAGTCGTCCATATTTTACGTTTCTGTAGTGGCCGGCATCTTCCGTAATCATGTTCTTATATATATAACAAACGACCATGTCTTTCGCTTTACGCCATCGTTCAAATGCCTCTTCCTCCGCAAAGTGCCCTTGGTTGGCACGGTAGGTCTCTCTCTCTCTCTTAGTGTTATTACGCGTACTAATGAGGACAAAATTTTCTCGAACAGTGTCCATTAGCATTCTGCACATAATTGCTATAACTTCAACGCTCGTTCGTCTGGTCCACCGACGGAGGAGGCTAGACCTCTGGTGGGATGACTGGGCCACAGTCTTGCCCCTCATCTGCGATGTTTTGTATTTTATCATATTTCGGCTTAAAATTCAGAGTATGTTCTTCGCGATGCGATTGTCCAGGTCAGGATTCTGACATTTTGTGTAGACAAGCTCAACGGAGCATTTTTCACCTCGTTTTGGCTAGAGTGCATCTTATTCCTCACCATCATATGGTATGCTACACTCCCCATATTTATGAAGTCACCATAATCCGAGACTAACCGGGCTTCAGGGTTTCCCGCACAAGTCTCGCACTATCTATAGCCCGAATATTCCCTCCAAGGCACCGTTTTCGTCGCATCGCGCTCGGTCTGACTGGCATCTTCCTTTTGTTGTGGATCGCGTTTACGCTCAAGTCCGCAATCGAATGCTATGACATCTCGTCCCAAGAGTGGTGGGACGGGCCACTCCCGCTCTGTTTTGCGAGGAGACACATCTTCATGCCTGGCGTTTTCATTGCGGTTACTTGTAGGAAACTTTTTCAGTCTCCTGATGTCGCTAATCCTTCTTTTTTTTTTTTTACCATAGGCGACTTCCTTGCCGATATAATACTGATCATCGCCCCAATTGCGATGCTCTGGGGTCTTAAATTGCCAGTCGTCGAGCGACGATTGGTGTTGGTGCTTTTTTCCTGCAGCCTCTTAACTCTTGCGTCCTCTGCATTTTTCGTGTCCCTCGGACTGACTCCCATGCCCCAATTGGGTCCCGACCTATTTTTGCTTATGGATATGGGGCCGCAGCTAGAGGTATTTCTTCTTTCTTTCTCTCTTCCTTTCTCTTTTTTCTTTCTTTCTTTTTTGATGTGCTCATCAGCATATTTCAGGGTACCGCCTCAATCATCGTCTGCAACCTTATGGTCCTCGCAACCTTGATCTATCGTATCAGCAAGAACAAGTTTCCCCAAGCCCCAAAACCTCCTCCTGTACAACAAAATCGCCCCCCGACGGCATCACCAGTGAGAGCCGCCACAGGCCGCCGAGGGACCTCGATCTTCCGAGACCTCCTACCACACCTCTATGATAACAACAGTCCAAACGGGACCGTTAGAACGGCCGCCGACGTTAACTCAGCGAATCGAACGGAGTCCGCCGTCCCAACATCTTTTACTGTCCCCTCTTTTGCATACGAAAGTTCCGTACAGCCCACTAGCAATAGCAACCCGGATTCGCAACTCGTATACTCAGACCCTCAAAGCTCCGGCCCTCAGAGCACCAACCCTCAGAGCACCAGCCCACATAGCGCCAACCCTCAGAGCACCAGCCCTCATCTTGGATCAATGTCCCTAGTCTAATTCCCACCGATTGAACCCACATCGATCCTTATACCCCCAGCTCGACAGCATAGGTCTTTTCTTTTCTCGCATCCACCATATTACCATCGTTTCACGTTCACACTCATTCCAATCTCACCCTGTTCTATACTACTACTACTCGCTCTTACCTTTGCATAAATACCATACGCTCTTCTTAATAGTCGCCATCTTCCGTGCTCTCGATCATGCTTTGCGGTTTGCTTTTGTGTTTTCTGCTATTTGTTTTCGTGTCCAAACTACCGCATCCTCCCTTTTTTTATTTATTTCTTAATGTCAGATATCTTGGAGTAACCCCTTCTCTTCCTTTTTTTAATGTCACATACTTATCTTGGAGTAACCCCTTCTCTTCCTTTTTTTAATGTCACATACTTATCTGAAGAGTACTTTCTCTTCTTTTTTTTTAATGTCAAATATCTCTTATTTACGAATCCCACATTAGAATTGTACTATATCCATCATACCACAAATATATAGCATGTTCCCAAAGAGAAACAATGACGATGAAAATGAAGAGTGAAAAAAGCAACAGTACGACTTCAGTATCGATTGAGGGCATCTACAGGATAACCATCGGACATCTGTATACGTGAAGAAACCGAAAGGGTGAAGAGTAAGAGAGAGGTTGATGTTTTTCTTCTTCTTGGTTAGACGTCTCAAGGTGAGGATGAACGTTGATTCAAAGCGGACAGAGATGGGCCAATGTTGGTGTTTGGTGCGTTATAATACATGAGTGCAAAAGATTCCCGATGCTACGTTAAAAAGACTAGAAAGAGAAAAAAACCAGATAAAAGAAAAAAGGGAAAAGGAACAGAAAAAAGAGAAGTAATGAAAGTGTTCGTCAATGGAGACGACCGAGGATAAAGGAGCGTAGACGTGGGTTCACATATAAACGTGGCTGCAAAAAAGAGGATAGGGGCTGAGGCGGGGGGGAAACGACGATTTCGAACTATTAGGCGGGTGTAGGAGACGTAAAAATGGGCGAGGTTGGGGAGATTAGGATATATCCTTTGATCGAGGGGTAGCAACTTCGGAATAAAAGAAAACAACACAGACGGGACACAAATGAATGCCTTGACGATGAATGAACTCTTGTCGCGCTTGCTCCTAGACGATTCGCGGGGACAAAACCCCCGGCGGACGGAAGACGGACAGACGACCTGCCAATCTGGCGTCATCAAATCGTTTCTAGTGAAGCCGCTTAGGAATGATTGGGCCCTGTAACGTCGAGGGATTTTAAAATCCCTCAACAGATGATACACCGGCAACAGCCAGCGTCTTCCATCTGATCGTTGGGCGCGTTCACATCTCCAGAAGGGTCTGCATGGAAAAAAGGGGGGAATTAGCTTTTCAATCCTCTGGGGAGGAACACCAAGCGGAACAGACCATCCTGGCGTCTTCGTTTCTTCTTGAGTCCATCTCCTTCATTGGGCGGGGCATAAGGTCTAATGGAAAGATGCATAATGGTTGGTATCGGGGCAGCAGATGATGATGGGGGTGAAGGCGATGGAGATGAAGATGAGGGCGGTTGCGGTGCCGTGTAGGTGGGTAGTTTTAGTTCTATTTTAATGTACTGCGATCAGTATATCTGGCAGTGAGACGTGGCCAATAATGTAAAAAGAAAATAACAAAAAGACTTTATGGGGGTTGGATTGAGAAACAAAAACGGCATCCCTGGTGGGATGGAAGGGTTACAATCCCTGATAGGAGTCTATGAAGGGGATGGAAACCCGATATCACATCGAGTTGAAGTAAAGATGCGATTTTTGCAATCTAGACAAAGCACCAACGTCCAGATCGCATGGAGTGTAGACGTAACAACGGAAACATTTGTACACCCACAAATAAATCCTACTCCGGAAAAATCACAAGGAAAAGAATTAAGACTCACTCGTTAGGGTCTCGTCATCCTGAAGCATTCGTCCGAGGTATAGAACTCGAAGATAAGAGGGTGCTGGCGGCCTATCGTCCTGCCAATCTGTAACATTTCATCGAGCGGGTGAAACATTGCGACGAATCAAATGAAAAGGGATGATAGGCGTGTCATTTACGGACTGTCAGCGAAGGTGTGATGTGCGTCGAGGGAACAATAAATGACGGACGCACCCGCTGGCCACGAATTCCAGACGAGCTCCTTAACTCTCCCAATCGCCGTTTCTGGATCGAAAGACATCGTCCGTCGCTTGCCTGATATGAGCAAAAATGTGAGATATGTCTGAGGTATCTGGGGTACAGGTTCCTCCATGGTGAGCTCTGGTAACGATGGACTCTCGCTCTCGACTTTCAGTGGTGGTGGGTCAGGAGAAAGCGTTGAAAGCAAGGGAGTCTCCGGGGACTTGACCTCTGCCTGTTCGGTTGTTGGTGTGGGAGCCGATGGGGCAGGGGCGGGGTCGTGTGATGTCGAGGCCTCCGTTGTCGGAGGATGTCGGTCGTCGTCGTGGCCGACACGGGTGAACGATGTCCGTGTCGATGAGGGGACTATCTCTTGCCCGGCTGGATGAGCGGCAAAGGCAGGTGTTGGCGCCTCCAACGGCGGCGACGGCTGGGCCTGGTTGTGCTCGACGACCTGTGGTCCGGGGGTGTCATTTTCCGACATTTTGTTGGGGATTTGTCGTCAATGTACGCTGTTTAGGACGACGACGAAGAAGGGGGTAGGAGGTTGTGGACTGAGGGAGAGAAGGGGGAAGGGGGAAGGAAGGGTAGATCAAGGAACAGCTATTTATAGCTTGCCAACAAAACACACCTACATTTCCAAAAAATTTAAACAAATCTCATCTCTTTCCCAAATTCCCCAGAGCACCTCTTTCTCAACACCAATCTTGCCTCTTCGGAACGCATTTTTTGGTCTTCTCAACCCCCCGCACAGCTGAGTTCACCCGCGAAACCCCCGCGTTGTCTGACCGACAGTTGAACCTGTGTGCAATGGAGAACGGTCGCCTTGAGACATGGGCACAACATAATCCCGACAAAATTTATCTGTCTTCTTTTGTCTCTGTCGTTCTATCTAGCTCATAGTCACAAAAGGTCAGTAGACGGACTTCTTTGCGATAAATTCTCCCACGTGGATTCTCAAAGAGGGGTCTCTTGGGTTTAGAAGCCTCGTTTGCTATACTTATCGCTCTCACATTGAGTTACAATCCACCAGCTAATACATTTAGTCTTCTAGTAGTTCCTGGACCCGTCGTCCTTTCACCTCTTTCTGTCCCAGTGTCCTATCAGCAAAAAGCCTTATCAAACCCTCTACTCGAGAGTCGACACCTGTCGACACACAACCGTCTCGCCTATAAAATCTCGGTCTGGAGTCTAGACAACTCAACGATCTTTATAACGATTTTACTGGTTACCATTGGTCATGTTACTCCTGGATCTGGGTCCTTATTTTATCTGCCTCTAGCGCATCCAGTAATGGGCCTAAAATCAATTGAAACACTACACCTGTCCCGCTTCTGATACCGAGGACCTTTCCTCCGATCTAGTCCCACATCGTCTGGAATTGGAACCAGGTTCCCTAACATACCCTTTTTGTGATATGTTTCCTTAGAACTTGAAGGAAGACGTCCGCTGGACGGTCGTCGGTTACCCGAACATCCAACACCTTGGGTATCTTCAAATTGACGAGTTCTCAACCAAGCATCAAGGCAGCACGCAAACGGCTGTTCTCTTGGTCGTCTGTTGGGCTACAAAATGAGTCCGAGATTGATCACGCCAACTCAAACCAACCTTCTGCCTCGACTTGGCAGAAGATGTGACATGGCACCGGATGCGCCATCTACATTATGGTTCTAGTTGCTCTGACGTTCGCGATTTTTATATGTATTCAACACCAACACTGGATCCGGGGTAATTGAATGATGTCACCCTCGACATACACCAGTAATTTGTCAGACTCACAAGACTATAAGCATCTACTGTATATCTTCGAGAATGCTGAAAGTAGCTCATTATACTTTCGAAAGACTTTCTTTCGAACCCACCACTTGCCTTGAGCCGATATACCTCTACAGAACTTCCGAGTCGCCTTTACGAGTCACTGCGTACTCTGCACCCGAGTCTGAGCGCTTAAGCGACAATGGCACATTCGCTCTTGTTTCGCGCTAGACATGACGTGCGTGTCGAGTTCTTTCAAAACACTCTGGTCTGAATTCAATCAATAAACCTCTTCAATCAGAATCAGAACTCCAAGCAGCCTGCTATGCGCGAAGAGCATAATCCGCCCCATCTATATCCAGTTTGCCGCAATGCATTCCGCGAACGGGCTCCGGCAGCCTGAGATTGACATGCTTTTCCCGGTCATCTTCCTCGGTCCATTGCTATAAGTATATCTCGGCTCACAACCATGTACTGCTTGTACACGTTCTTGTTTTAGCTCTTCTTGAGGGAAAGAAAAAGGAAAGAACCTCTCTAATCCTCCTTCCTATACAAAGAGACTAAGAATGTTGTTCTAGGCAGCAAATATTGTCAGTCAGGCTGGCCTCGGGCCGATTTCAGCACCCAGACCCCTCTCATCAAGCTCTGTCTCCAATCGGGTCTTGAGCTCGAGATAGCATCCCGGACGGCTCTCATGAGAAACACAAAGCGACCGAATCCACCGTCTGCACAGTAAACCGCAGGGCCCTTGTCTTGTCTTGTCTACCTCCATGGCACCGCGTGACGGGGGCAAACTTACTCTCTCTCAACTTACATGCCGACGAACAGATTTTGTAGCTACTTTGACATTTGTGTCCCCACACCCTATGGCCATATCACTTGCGGCGGCGTCAACCCCACAAGTTCTATATTTAAGCACCTGAGAAAGAAAAGAACCACAGGCAAGGAAGCAATAACAGCCAACCTATGGACTCATGCCAATTACACACTCACTCCCTTAGGTCGGTTTATGAATCGGCGATTAACTTCAATCCACGCATCTAGTACTTCTGACAGTTTCTGACACACACAAAGTGACACATGAAATTCTGGAATCTACACTGGTCACGATAGATGGCTTATGAATCCCAGAAGATTTAGATTTCGTAACTTTATATCGTGTATTTATTCTTTCATTATTTTGGATATAACATTAGTCAGATGAGTATCTCGTCTTTCCCTTGAACTCGGACTCTAGAAACTGGTATGATAACCAGAGGACTCATGACAGCCGCAACACTCTCATAAGGTAATAATAAGCATAGTTGAAACTTCGAGAGACTGGGCCTCAATTCCGCAAATAATAATAGGATTATATTGCATGACCGCATTAAGCATGGTGTAAGACAGAAATTGTCTTAAACGCAAATGCGAGGTAGACGTTAAGCGCCGTTAAGCGCTCGTAGCGTCACCATAGATGGAAATGTTTCCTAATCGGGACGAGGTTAGATTTAGAGTTGGGAGGAGCAACTATGTTGTGCTTAGCCCCCTGCCGTTGATCCCACAAGAAGAGAACGCGAAAAGAGGGTAGAGATGAAAACCTGAAATTCGAACGATGTTGAGCTCTGCAGTTCTGGTCAATTTTTATGGCGAAATTCACTGCGGGCCGCAGAGGGTACTTGTGAGGGTTATTTATTCGAACGCAAAAAAATGTGTATTTCTTTATAATGGTTATTTAATCACAATTTCTCGGACATCCCACGTGCTTCGTAATGATCGACTGAAGTTTTGAACAGGGTTGAAGGAGGAGGTTCAGAGAATCCGGGACTGGACGGATACTTTCAGGTTGGCGAGTCCGACGAATCCCTACCCGTTGAAAGGGAACGTTTGACAAACGTACGAGCCGGCTTGCCTGTCGAACCAAATTTGCTGGCCGTATCCGTTGGGGACGCGGTTTCGTTCCAAATTGTGCTGTCCGACGACTAAGACGACATAGTCGGAACGGTCCCCAGCGCATCCCGAGTTCCTGTTTTTTTATGGAACGTCATAAGCAAAAAAAAAAAAAACGCCAACTGAAACAATGGCTTTGAGAAAACGCACCTGAAGAAGTTGCACACAAGTCCGGCTGGAACGGTAACCTGGCTGACCTGCCTGAAGAAGGCACTTGCAGCTCCGTGGTTGAGGTTGGAGCATGACCTGGGGAATACAGGAAACCAGTCGCAGATGACCCCATGCGCAGGGTCGTTGGACGCCGGCCTGCACAGTCGGACTCTGAAGTTAGTAGCATCCACATTTATGGTGGAATCCTGGAAAAATGACGGGCGTTAACCACACAGACTATTGTTTTCGGGATATCATGAAGCTTACAGATGAGTTTGTCGCTGGCATAGCGAGGGCAACTGAGGCGAGAGCGAGGAGTTTGACAACGGAGGTGACCATGTCGGTGGGGTGATAATCTCGAAAGTAGACCGACTTCAAGTTATATACGTATCATATCAGGGGAAGCCTTTACGGGTCGCCTTGGATTATTGGCCGCAGCGCCCTCGAAAGACCGTGGACGTCATCACAGCTCAGGCTTCTGTTAGCGACAGAATTCAAGATAGATACAAAGCATCAAACTTCTGCAACTAATTTCTGACTTATAAGGATGTAATCAATTTCAACTAAGGAGTTTAATATTCCCAAGGCGCTACTCAAATGGGGTACTTCCCTTCCAGTCAGGGATGTAGCAACAGACGGTTTTGCCTGGCCCCGAAGGATGCACAGAACGGACTTGCTGTTAATCCCAACTTAAGAAGAGAGCTAGACATTTTGAACGACGCTCAACAGAAGATTGATGATCGACGTATGGAGCTCCACATCGTTCAAGAAACTGGCAATTGACTGGCTGATCCTGCCGGGCGAGGACTTAATCTCACTTTGACATTCCAGCTCAGATATCATTATATTATAAGTCGGAGGACCGTTCTACGGCACATTAAATTATGTACTTGGTCGAGTGGACCGCACACCCCGATAGCAAAAGAAAAAACCCAATTAATCCCTACTTTTTCAACATGCCACAGCGAAGGAGAAGACGTCGCCACCATCATTCAAATCAGTTCTTGAAAAGGGGTTCAACGTTCAACGTTGTTCAACGTCAACTGCGACTGAGAGTGTCAACCTGCTTCCACCCCTTTACGAGCGTTCGTCTCATGGAATCAACTCCAGGCTTCGACGATTCGCCCGGCACGTAATAGGAGTCACCTCCCTCAATGATCTCCTTCGCCGACCGCCGATCAGCTGGTGCGAATGGCTGGTTCAAATGGTTGAACACGAATTCGGCTGGGTTAGGTGCGGTGTGCTGTTTCATTTCGCGTTAAATAATTAGTTAAGGAAAGAAAAAAAGGCGGATGGGATTTTGACGAACAGCGGTGATGAGATGGAGTTCTCGTTGGATGGCCTGGCAGAAGTAGTCGAGATCTGGATGGAGTGTGAGATTTTTTGGATAGGAGGTTGATCAGGGGGCTTGGGACTTACCGAGATCGTTCAAATCATAGTTGAAAGGATTTTCACTGGTAAAGCAAAATGAGGCGATAGTGCGTAAATACCACCAGCAGTTGTTATAGCGACTGCACGTACATCTCTTGACCGATCTCCAGGAATCCCAAGAGGAGGAAAGATGCAAAGGCAGTCCCAGGGATCGTGATCCAAGTGAACGCCTTTTCAATTTGGAACTGAGGCAGAGAAAGAAAAGGTCAATGATATTCCATCAGATCATTGCAAAGAAATAAAATACACACGGGGAGGAAGAAAAGGTAGAGCCAAAGTGACATGCGAAGATGGGCTTGGTAGGCGAAAGGCAAAGGAGTGTTGCAGATACGTTCCAAGTTCGAAAGGGTATCTTGGAGGGTGGTCAAATTATTGGTGATACCAGTTGCGACGGCGGGCTGGAGCAATCCGGATCGCATAGTCCCTATAAACACATTCAGTACGTTATTTCTGATATTGCATAAATTAACCATCATAAGCACGTACATGCGGTATAACTACGCATCAGACATTGCCATCAGAAAAAAAATTGAAATAGGGGGGTGTTCATGAGGGTGCTTACTTGGAAAGAATGAGAACGATCTCAAGCGGAATATGGCTCTCGACATACTCGTTCAGGCGCCGTTTATTACCGCGCCCCCTAGGCCTGGCAGTGCGGGTCACGACCCTGACGATCCACTTGAAGAACCTCAGAAGAGGAATATAATCAAAAATAGAAGTCGTTGGAGGGTTGCGCGCAGGCTTCAATGGACGATCGCAAGACACTTGAGGATATACACCTTTCTCTGGATCAGAGTTTCCCTGGCTTCCTCGATGAGTAGAGCCTCGCGAAGAAACATCGCCGCCAAGCTCGGTTACGGGGTCGTCAACGTGCCGGTGGGTGAGTTCGTCGACGTCTTGCCAGAGTGGGAGCTTCTCCCCTTCGTTACCGTCCTGGCCGTTGGTGTATTTGGGGAGGAATGAAATGAGAGGATAAAGATCTTCGTAGTAGACGCCTGGTTCGTCGCGCAGGAAATGCTATTTATTGGTCACACGATCAATTTAGTAAATGTTCCGAGTCGAGGGTGGATGAACGTCAGACCTTGACAGATACCGCAAACGCAAGGATCTACATAGAATGGAAATCTGAAGTTTAGAATTTCTTGGTCATGGTACTGGCAGCTTGGAGTACGCACGAGGTTAACCATAGTCTTTTTCTCGATGACATTTTGAAGAATGGTGGTATCAGCCGCTCCACCTTTCGCACCGGAGCGCTCAGTAGGGACGTGAATCCAAAGCTAAAAGAAGGTATAAGACAAAAAAAAAAGAAAATTAAGGAAAGAAAAAACTAGACTCTACCAGTTGAGCAAGGTTCCTCGACGCCGTCATAATATTAGTCCACATCTTCCTCCCGTCCTGATACCTAGGAGAACAACCAACTATGTTCAGCATCCCAAAGAAATGTCCAGGAATTTGGAAACACACAGACCTTTCGTAGGCAGATGAAGTTCTAAAAGAGATGACCAAACCGAGAACCGTACCAAGAACGGTCAACAGTTGATTGGATATACTCAGGTCATGAGTGGTTTTTTCGGAAACCAATACGACCACTTGTGACACGACTTGAATTCAGGGAGCACGAACACAACAGAAAATATGATAGACGTACTGGTAGCCACTAGCGTAAAAAATGCAACCTCAGGCCAGATATCATTGATAACAGTGGCCTGGAATTTTTTGGCAGTCCAAGTGCCGCGAAAGAGGGGATTTGAGGAGACCATCGTGGTCCAGGAGAAAGTAGGCCGAAGGACCCAGAGTCGGAAAGAAATTGAATGCTATGGGAAGCGGGTTAAAGAGAGGAGGGGAGAGGAACGAAAAGCCTCAAGGTACTGATTTGGGGGAACAAGAAGGTCGATTTGTTTTTATAACCTTACTCAGGGTTCTGCTGGAGATGATCAGGGGCGTGCGAATTTAACATATGGACCTTCTATAAATAGAATTCCGTTACGCCGCCCGGGCTTCCAATAACGACGACAACCATCCATTTTCTGGAAAATGATGTACATATGTTTTTTTTATCATCGTTCTCTATCGCCTCTACCTCGAAGCTGTCCACGACGCTCATCATCGAACTTGCGAATTGTCCTCTCTCAGTCTCGCGATTCTGGACCATACCTTTTGTTGACCTTTTGATCCCTTTGGCGAGTCAATTGTCCTCTTTTGCTTGGCCAGCGGTCTGACGATCGGAATCGGAGCCTGGGGTCCGCGTTTCTGATTGTGGTTGCGTAAATAACAAACGCACCTCCCTAGTCACCGTTGCCCACAACGCTAACTTGGCCTAGATGGCCACGGTCTGGTCAACTTCGACGACACACACCGCTTCAGCCACTCAAACATAGGAATATATTAGTAGACCAATCTACACGCACCCACATACTAAAACGCACTGGTTTGTTGTTTTTTTACATACATCATTCGAACTTCCAGCTGCTTTTGGAACATAAAATTGCAACGAGGCGATAACCGTCATGAACACGCGACGTCTTGGCAGAGAGAGGGCCTCTTCTCCCAGAACTTGCCCAGAACCCCAGATTTATGTTATAACAAAAGCGGCTTTTCAAACGGAATCAAACCTACCAGGACCGGCTTCGACAATCTGACGGGAGGTGCCCCTCCGTCTCAACCCCGACGAATTGCCTTTTCATTGACATTGCCAGCACTTTATGTATGCAGTGTCAATGGTGTGGACATAAAGAACATTTGGAAGCACATCACAACGGAGCATATGCATCATGATCAGTTTCAACTTTCGAAGACCAAGCACAGTGACATAAATGAAACACAAATGGCACATGTGTATGTACTTCCGGAGCATTGAACAAACCGAACCCCGTCTGACAGAACGAGGGTGTGATGTGTATGATTTACGAGATAAAAATAAACGGGCTCTTGGGGAGGCCTGGAGCGAGCCGTGAACCTCATTCAAGTTCCTGTTTGAGGTTCAAAGAGATTATTTAAGCACCTTGTTATCACACTATAAGAAAAAATCTCGGACAGGATTATACGAGCGCCTATACAACTGGAATATTCAGTAACAAACTCCACCCTGTCGATCACCGTGGACATTTTGCCAGGTGAATGAAAATTATTTTTCGGCAGCGTCAGAGGCTTGTCAGAAGCCAACACATATCCGTTCAGTTGTCCACACCCGACCTACACCCACAGTGTAGTGTCATGGTGGAAGCGTGGATATACCATCTTTTCACTGGCGGTCATAGAGCTCGAGAATACCCCACTAAGTTAGTCTGTATTTAATCGTGTCAAACAATATTCAAAAAAGTGTACATTTGAAAGACTTCCAATCCATTAATAAGAGGGCGAGGAGGGTGACGGAAACGATAGGATAAGTCATATTTTAGGCAGGCTTCCACTTTATCATTATTTAAAAGATTCAAAGCACAGTCGAAAATCTATTGAGCAATGCTCATCAAGCTTCCGACGAAGGTGAGGATCTGAAAAAAGGTCGAGTGAACATTCCGCAACCACGGCACCAGCGAAAAATGACATACCAAACGTGGTCTAACATCCACGATATCTTCAGGGACCACGAAAATGAGCGCGTTCATCTTCCTAGCAATCGAGATGGCAAGTTTAGCTACACGAAACAATGTCAATGTCAGTACATTCCATTCCGAATCATCCATAAAAAGTCCTGGTGGACTTACCGTTCTGCCTTCTATCCTCATAATCTCCATCCTCTACGACAGGGATGACGAGATTGGGATCCACAATACCAGGCCTGATGGCATCTAAAAGATCGAGCATAAACAGTCCCGTGGTGATAGAAGGATCCTTGAACGAGCGAATGGGCCGCACGCTTGGTTTTCCCTTTTGTGCGGTCGTGTTCGCCCATTTGAGGATATCCATATCGGTGGGCGGTCGGCCCGTCTTTGAGAGCGAAGAGAGAGTTTTGGTGATGTTCATTCTGATAGACGGATGAAAAAGAGGAGGTTGTCAATGACGAAATCCGGTGCGATAGAGGGGGTTTGTCAAGAAGGGGATGACTTTAATCTAATAAACTTACCTCATTATCTGCCAAACGAGACCAAGGACCAACTTCTTCTGACCATCGACGATGTCGGCACCTTGGATGCCCACCATGTGCATACCGTTCTGTTTGGCGAGGTCCACAGCGTAATTCGTGTTCTCTACAGCCTTGAACCTCGACAGTGTGCTTTGGTTGGGCGTCACGCCAATATCCGCACCCTCGTCATCGTCGTCTCCTCCCCCACTGGCATACGATGCCGGACCCGCACCCTCCTTCGGCTTCGACACCCGCCTCCAGATGACGCTTCCAGGAAGGATCTTGTCGAATGCTTGTAGGATGATCAAGCCATCTTTCAAGTTCTCGAAGAGATTGAACACTCCAGGTTCGACGCCAAGCGAGTTGAGCCAAAGAGTGAACACACGCGCCTCACGCTCTCCTTCCGCGTCGAAGTCTTCGATTTGACCGTAATCCTTCGCTTCCTGCTCGTCCAAAGGCTCGAGACCAGGGTGTGTGTTGAAAAGGTTAGCAACGAAGGCAAGGTTAAGACGAGGGTTTCCGGCGACGAGAGATGCCGGGGTCAAGTATTTGCGGCATCCGATTTTGTCTGCGTTTTGAAGGACCTATGTGGATGCAATCAGTCAACACCAAGGGAGAACGAGAACATGGAAGCCAATTCCAACCTGTTCAGCCCTGGTGCGAAGATCCTTAGTTTGCAGTGGTGCCCGGGAACACTGATCAGGCTTAAGCTGGTTAAGAAGCACCGTGTAGTTCTCGCCGTCTGAGACATCGCGACCAAAGTTATTCACTCTGGACAAAGGAACACGACATCACATGATATTCCTCTCCCACCCAAAAGAAACATATTTGCGCACCTGCGATTCCAACCAGCGGCCTTGAGGTGGTAGTTGAACCAACGGAGAAGGATTTGGTCGGGAGTGAGACGGAGGAGGTCGTCGATCGTCTCGCCCTCTTCGCACAGCCTGTAAAGCTCGGGATGGAGCTTGATGTCCACCTGTGCAAGCAGACCGCGGCGGATGATCTGCCAGATGAGACCGAGGATAAGGTGCTCACGTCCCTCTGAGATATCTGTCGATCCGATGTTGACGACAGAGCACCCAATACCCTTCGCGGAAGTGATGACGATGTTGTTGTTCTCCGTGATTTGGAACGCATTGAGGGGTTTTCGTGCGGTGGGCTTGTTGAGGACACGAGTGTCGATGGTGTCAGGCACGGAATCGTTCAGCAGTTTACAAAGGATCAACCCATCCTTACACTCATCGAAGAGCTGCATAGTGTCTGTAGGAATGGGATATCTGTCTCCGATATCTGGATCATTTTCGATCACCTTCAAAGTACTGTGAGCACGGAAGAAGATGCCAGGCAACATAATTGGACGTACAAGGTTGATATGATTCGTGAATTCCGCTCGTTCGTCCTCGTTGATTGTGTGACTGACATTGGCATTGGACCCCTGGACAGTCACCTTGCCTGCCTTGGTGGTAATAGCAGACTTCTGCTGCGACCGTAGTTTGACGTTCAACTGCGGAGAACAGTCAGACAGAGTAACAAAGAACAAGGGCTGTAACGATGCACCTCAACCCAGTCATCCAGCTCGACCTTCCCACTCGCGTCGACGCTGACGTGCTTCAAAGTCTCTCGCGCAACATCATACGACTGTCCACTCGACTGTAGAGCGTGCAAAACCGACGACTTGTCAACCCGTCCCGGGGTATCTGTATGCAGCGCGCTATAAAACACGATCCGATGAGCTCTCGGTTCTACCCCGGACACACAGGGTCTGAGATGAGCATAACGCACTTGAAACGGTTGACGAGGTCGTACATCTCATCTCGAGACACTTCTGGAAACTTTTTCTGGAGTTTGAAGACTTCCATGATGGGGGGAAAGGGTAAGAGTGAGTTCAAGAGAGAGTAACACAATGGAGCCCTGATCTTATCTTTCTGGGTTTATGTGGCTGTGCCTCCCTCATTCGTCATACTGACCTTGGCACCGCAGTGCGCTTCCGCAGGCGCAGGATTGCGCAGAATGGACAAGAAGACAGCCCAATTACACTTCAAATAAACCAAATTCCCAAATCTACTAATTTCTCTAATAAATCTCAAAACCAAAAAAAAAAAAAGTTACAAATTAGAAAGACTATGATCCTAGCAATTATTATCAGACCCAAATTTTAACTACAAGTACACAAGTTATGACGGTTCTGAGTTTTCTGAAGGTACCGTTACGCATCTGCATAAAATAGCCATCAAGTAGAATATCCGATCACTCAGCATCTCAAAATTATTTATACTGAGAATGGTAGACTCACCTAACAGGAGCAGGATTCTCAACATCGGGCCCACTGGCACGATCTAGCGCACTCTCCTCGCCCTCCCCAACTTCATTCGTTGTCGTCACGATGTTGAGGTCTTTCGGCCATCCATAAGGAAGAGAGGTGCTGTCGTAAAGCAGCGCAGACCGCAGGGAGAGTGTCAGTCGAGTTATCATGATCGATGTGAGACTGCGCGACATAGCAAGTGTCAGTCTGACTGAAACGCATGATAGAAAGAATAGAGTACATACATCATGCTAGGTCTGAATAGACGACGTGGTCCTGGTCAATAACAGAGATGTAATCAATCAGTAAACCCAAATTATGACCCACTGAGCGTTTATCAACTTGATCCCAGGCTATAGGATTAAAATCATCTCAACCCTCGAACCAATTTGACTGAGAACGCAGGCACCCACCCTTCCCGTCAAAGCACATATCATCCAAACCACATTGCCCGAAAGTATGACCGCGAAATAAAACGCGCCATCCCGCAAAATCGTCTTGAACAAAGTAGTTTTTGGAAACCGTCTGTTTTGGAAATTGAAGGTCCGCAAGATAGTGAGGATGAAGACGGAGAAGTCGAACAGGATAGAGACGCCCAGGTATGCCGTATCCCTGATTTAATTTAAATTTTAAACAAGTTTTTGAGAACCAGACTCATACATCTTAGGCTCCGAGAATAAAATACAGACTGTTAAAGGTCGTCATTAGCGCCCAAATCAAAGAAGAGAAATTTAGATAAATACGGACTGTGATAGGGATCCCCAAGGTTGTATGGTGTTTGAAGTGCTGAGAAGGTAGTCACCATCAGTCTGAGCAAAAGCATCGCGTTGAAGTTGACGATACCTTTGTTCTTCCCAGGTCTCGACATTGCATAAAAAACCACACAACACTGAACCACAAGCATGCTACTGAGGAAAGCGACCAAAGTTCTATTCCGATTACTCAAAGCGTACATCCTAGATTGAACACAAACACGCGTTGAGGTGGAACGAAGCGACAAGAATTGAGTTTTTAGATACCTGAGGACCAGCACGCTTTCTGCAGGTATGACGACCAGTAGGGTCTCGAACCACTTCACAATCGCAAACCGGTTGCAACTTCATAGTTTGTCGGCGTCAGAACGTGTGGAGATGTATACGGCAGGAACAAGAAACAAGACCTACACCTAGATAGATTCGGAACCTTCCAGTCAAAATGGACTTCAACAACCACCTATAGAGCCCAGGACGGTACTCACCTCTTGTGTCCAGAGTGGCGAAAAATAAGCTAATCCACCTTCAGGCTTCAACGTCTGTGACGATCACATGTCGATCTACGACGACGCACCGGAAAGTGTGATCATACAAAACGCCATGGGGCAATACCGGTTCTATGGGCTCTGAATAAGCGAAAAGTTCTGTGCGAGTCGAAGGAAGCAAGTTTCTAAAGATTTACAGTGATGTACAAGTAGAATACTATCGAACATATAAGCCTTCAATCCGTGGATGATTGATGATATCAAAAAAAAAGTTCAGGAACTTACTTGACGACCTGTTTCCCTTCCAGACTGTGTCGATCTCACGAGAGAGTGTCAAGCAATAGTCGTATGCCAGTAAAGCAGCCATGCCAACATAGTATCGCTAAGAGGAATGTTCATTAGCGCTCGAGTGCTCCCTGTTGCCAGTAGTATAATATCTCACCTTGAATGCCAGCCTTGAGCATTGAAAGGCATCAGAAATACCAATCTACTATCGTCCATGCAGAAAAATGAAGGTACTCACAAGTCACTCCCAAGGATAATGAGGTCTGGAGTCACCACAATCCCATTTTCCATAACAGCTTCTCCTAATCAAACGTTCCTTCACAAGACGTCCGGTTTCACCACAATCCCAAGGAATACAAGAGGATTTCTACCTTTTTTTAGTGTGCGTGTGCGTCCACAACCCGTGAGGGGGAGGGGGGAGAAGGGAGGGGAACAAGACTTCT
The DNA here is from genome assembly GCA_019904355.1 of Psilocybe tampanensis. Classification (NCBI taxonomy): domain Eukaryota; kingdom Fungi; phylum Basidiomycota; class Agaricomycetes; order Agaricales; family Agrocybaceae; genus Psilocybe; species Psilocybe tampanensis. Next base: position 34,502 of record JAHXRV010005648.1, read on the forward strand.
GTGTAATGATGTGGGGCGGGGAACATTAAAACGCCTGAATGGCAGCGGGTCCTTTATTTAGCGTTGCTTCGCGATTACAATTGAAATCCTTGCATATAAAAAGCATCGGGACCGACTTTGGACTGGCTTGCACCTAGATCTAGTGTGTCCTCGTTGCCGTGGACTCCGCCCATGCCATCGGAGATGCAGGTCAATGGAGTCTCGAGAACAGATAGATATGTATATGTGGTATATATATACCGTCTCTTTTGTGATAATTTGAATGGAGTTTTGATCCATCTGTTGCGTTGCAAGGGTCTTCCTGCCTTAAGGGAAAATCAGTACAGTACACGCATGTGCTCATAAATACGTACACCTGAAGTCCTGAAGGTGCATATACCCACTGTTTGACCCGAGAGTATCGTCGGATACTATATGTCAAATTCGTGCAGATAGACAATCAAAAAAGTGAATATCCTACACACGCTCGACATACGGTCAAGCGGAGCGCACACTCTAGACTTGTGGTAGAACCAGGACACGGTGCGAGGAGATAGCGGCACATCCAAATCCCGGAGAACTGTGATACTTCCAAGACCGAAGGAACGAACGCCACTAGTCAACAGCGAAAGTAATAGAATGTCATCTTCCATTCACTGTTGCTGAACAGAAGTGCGACGCTCTACGTCACAGTCAGAGGTTGCGTTGGGTCTCCCGAATACGTTCTTGACTCTCACTCTGTCAAGCGCGCGTGTCCGTAGATAAGGGCTGTCGCTGGGCTCACGCAACCATCCATCCGTCCTGTGCCTATCCTGCCGTTCTGCATCAAGACTCGCATATCCGGAAAGCTAAGAAAAGGTTCAGACAGATGTTTACACAAATACAGACATGGATAGATTGACCTTTGGTGGGAACACAATGCGTTTATTATTGTCATTCTAATCGCTCAGATGTCCGACTTGGGCGGTTTAACTCCTTCAAGATGGGGGAACTAATATATGGTTTTGATTCAAATCAGGTCTCTGGAAAGGCAAAGGGTTAAAAAAAGACTGTTTAGGATCAAAAGACAGGAAAAGGTTTTGCCTACTTGTGGTGATCAGGCCCTCATATCGTGAGGCATTTGGCCTTGCGTTGAGCGAACAGTGCATCGGACTCGTCATGCCACCACTGGTGTTCAATGGCTATCCAACTGGGATTCCGAATAAAAAAGAAGCCTTCAAATAGTTTCCTACTTAAGTGAGCGAGATGGGCTGATTGAATGTGATTTCAAGGCATTGGGAAAGAGACACAACGGTCAAACAACAGTGGTTTGGGATAAAAGGCAAATAAAATGCTCAAAACTCAAAACACCCAACGTGAGAAAAATATCCGGCCCGTCATCTCGGCAGGAATTGACCGGCATGGGGCGCACGTGCGGATCCGCCATGTTGTTTTCGAACTTCAAGGAAGTCGTTCCATTTCCAAAGAAGTTGTCCTTGCAACGTTTCCTCAGAACCACTAAGAAGCTCCAGACATTCCATACGACGCACAGGTCTATGTATACACTGACCCGGAGGCATCTCACGACAACAACGAAATACAAGGCGACTTAAATAAATGAAACTAACCAGCTAAAATCAAATCGAGCGGGGAAACTCCAATCAAACCACAACTCCCTTCGACAATCGAGAATAGAGATATACCACCATTCTGCCCCCACTTGACTGAGGAATCGATCTATATCATTATGTCAAATATTCCTCTCTTCAGGTCCTGGGTGCCTGCTCTGTATGCCTTCTCGTTCGTCAGCCAGGTTTTCGGAGCTCCTTTCCTCCGTGAGTTCTTTATGAAACCCGCACCTTCGATCTCACTTGCACTATCATACCATACTCACCATTACCATGTTTCACACACACCCAGAAGACCAAACCCAACCTCAACCCCCCTCATCATCACCACAAAACATCCTAAATCCATACCCTGGAAAAGCGCGTCTCGCGTTCAAGCCAGACGGGACATTCAAGATCACCGTCTTTTCAGATCTCCACTTCGGCGAGAACCCATGGGACGCCTGGGGACCGGAACAGGATGTGAACAGTCTCGCTTTGATGAATACGGTACTCGGGGATGAGAAACCAGATTACGTGTGAGTGGCCTCCGGTCTACACAGAGAACACAGATCACAATTGACTCCAATCTTTGTTTTAACAGCGTATTGAATGGTGACCTGATCACGGGAGAGAGTCAGTATCCTTTTCTTTGTTATAGTCCAACAGTATAACTTAATGGATGATTAATGAATCTTTATTTCATAGATACATTCCGTGAAAATTCGACATCCCTCATTGACGAAATCGTCGGGCCACTGAATGCCGCCAAGATTCCTTTTTCATCCACACACGGTGTAAGTACTATCATCTCCATATCCAACCATGATAAGGTGCCCTACGAGTATTTATATCATATCATATATGATTAGAATCACGACAACCAAGCAAATATAACGCATGAGGAGGAGATTCTCCGAGAACTCAAGGTTGCTCCTTTGAGCTATACCCGCCTGGCGCCGAAAGGAGTTGGTGGTGTAGAAGGACCGGGGAACTACTGGGTACCTGTAGGTCCACCTCTAACTTTTTGTGATCTTGATTCATATCCTGATGATGGCTGGGTTGATTCAAGATATATCGACATCCCCAAGGTAAGCCATTTGTCTAGATATTCCCCAGACGCTCAATCGAACACCTTCATGCACAGATAGAGCACCCGTCCTTATCCTTTGGTTCTTCGACTCTCGAGGTTCGTGCTCTGCGTGCTTCATAATTTCGACTCAATGTGGACCATACAACCAGGTGGCTTCTCGCCGAACCCGGACTCTGTCCCTCTCCCAGACTGGGTCGACGCCAGCGTGGCAGATTGGATCCAATCCGAGTCCGAGGCGATGGAGAAAGCATGGGGCCCAGCCGAGTCACGCGGTGCGATCGCCTTTGTCCACATACCACCGTACGTTATGATTTTCTTCTTCCTTCAGTATCATATCCAATGAAGTTCGTTCACCGTGTATCCCATTATCACAGGCATGCCATCCAAGCTCTCCAATCGACAATCAACCCTGCAAAGAACCCTGGTTTGAACGGTCAGTGACTTGTTATGCCTATATTTTTCTCCTCCTTTCTAATATTTCCTGTACGTAGATGATGTACTCGGAAGCGGGTCCGTCCAAGATTCGAGTGCGCAAGGGAACGACACACCGTTCTGGAATGCACTCAATGCGAACGTCAAGAACCTCCACGCTGTTATATCCGGACATGGTCAGTTCTCTTTTATTCTTTCTCCTGTCGTCTCTTCCACGTCAGACTTACACTGCTCACTTTATCGTAGATCACGGAAACGAATGGTGCGCACGCGAACCCACCAAAGACGTGATTTTCTGTTTCGACAAACATTCAGGGTACGTCCCTCCATTATCCGCGACACCACAATCAATATGTAGCCAAACTCAAAAACCTATCAACAGGTACGGCGGATACGACGCGCCCGTGGGTACATGGGGTCACGGCGTCCGGAACTTGCTCTTCCACACCCCGGACCCAGTGACAGATGCAGCGACGGGCGTCGAGACTTGGATACGACTCCAGGATGGCGAGACCAGAGCGAGGATTGTTTTGGATGGGAGTTATGGGCGTTGAATGATTTGAATCGTGGGCGTTGAGTCTGAGTACTTGAACTCTTCTTTTTTCTTCTTTTTCTTTTTTGAATGTTGCTAATAAATAAATACCTTCATTTTGAGACTCTGTATTTGTCAATCAAACGACGGCCATTTCACGTTTAACGGATTGGACGCTGGACAGGTGGCGCGGGGACGGAGCTGCAAAGGGCCCAGCTGATGTCATGTCGAACCAAAAATGGACTCGAGAAGATGTCGCAACGGCTCGTGATTACCCTTGGATTAACTTTTTCGGCGTACTACTAGACGTGGGCTACTCGACGTGCGTAGCAATCGAATATCCACGCCTTGGACGAGAAAAGAAATTTTTGATTGATTCGCAGTTGCGAGAGCTCTTCCTCTCATAGATTGGTAAGGGACTTTGACCATCCAAAAACTATCGCCTGGGTTTATCTCACTTTGACAGCTGCTGCTCGTGGCGTTGCCCGACAATTCTATCAACCGGGCCTCAAGCTCAAGCTCAAGGGTTGCGCACTAATTTTCCAGGTGATGATTATCTTTACAATTACTGTCGAGAAAAAAAGGAGACATTCGGGAATCTCCGAAGGTTCCACGCTGCCCAAAAACAGTAATTATTACCATACAAATTAGTTTGCTCATTTCTCTCCTTCCCCTCTACTAAAAATTTCACCTATCAATCCTAGCTCATAGCCTCAAAGACAGTGGCTTAAATCAATTGTTATCCAGGTACTAATCTTGAAGAAACTCAAGACGAGAAAGGCTCCAGATTCGGCGAAACTACTAGCCTCCGAATTAGCCCAGATGGATGAGCATTGAGGGGTATATTGACACTATGGATGTCAACACCTGGCTGGTCCAGTGAGCGAACGCCCGTTCATGTGCTGAGGACTGCTCATAGTTCGTTTATAGAGTTCCGGGATTGCCAGGATGGACAGATGGACATAGAAAGTAGTTAAAAATCTCAGACTTGGCGCCTTTGGAACCATCAATGAAGCTTGAATCCAGACACAAATTCATTTTACCACAAGAAACGAGTGGCGTAGCAATAGCAGTAGCATGGAAGTGGGGGGCAAGAACTTGTATATAAGGCAGGGGAACAATACAAAAGCTCCTCAGTGAAATCTACAAGACCTCACTTGAAGCTCAACAAAGCACCTCATTGCATCAAGCACAGTAAGAGTTCCATCGACATATTCTCAATGAACTCACTAAATATCTTCCCATTTTTTTGTTTGTTTCAGAATAACAAAAATGAAATCTTTCGGAATCACTATTGCGTTCGTCCTCGCTGCGATCAGCACCAGCACTGGAGCATTGCCCACCGGTCAAACCCTCGCACGACGCAACGGGAACTACATCCCGTCCGAGGTGTTACGTATCCTGGGCCACCCCGCCAAAAAGTCCGGCTATGCATCTGGTTCCAATGGTGGCTACAATTCCTTCGGAAACGGCGCAGACGAGGGATACATCGACAGTGTCAGTAGCCGTGAGGACAATACTGAAATGGCAAAGGAGTTCTTGGGAAATTACTGTCTCAACGCCAGATTGTATGGTGGCAGTGACTGGGTTATGCGTTACTGTAGAATGTAGTATGCTGGCAACGGCTCGGAGGTGCGTTACACCCTCAAAGGTTTTGGTCCGGATGAGCCTTAAGCTTACGGGTTACAGGTGCCTAAATAGGCAACCAAGGGCGGAGGATTCTCAATTTTTTTGAATAAATTTTATCACCATTTTTCGACTATTGTTATGAGTATGACCATAACGGCGAATAGGAAATGATTCAGTCAAATCCGTTAACAAATGTTGCACTGAAATACCTTCCAAAACCTGAAATATCTTATGTTTCTTATCATTTATGGTCAACTTTCGGTCTGATGACACGAAATCAACACGAAATCTTGCATAAAATTGCGGTATAACAATTTGAAATGGTGTGTTGAAGTGGGAGAAAAAAAATAATATGGCAACCCTGTGCTTTACAGTAAATATAGGCGTAAAATATTAATGTAAAGCCGTGAAAATCTGTCAAAAACATTCAAGTTTATTTTATGTTTTAGACCGTTACCGTGCCTGGAATAGCCTGCGACGAAATAGGGGCTTTACGTTGCCGCCATACAATCGGCGGTTAATTACAGTAGTTTTAACGTTTCTCTCTCCTTCCCGGGCCCTCTCCTAAATATTTATATCAAGCCATCGTTTGTCCCAGCAGCCAACACTAGCTCACAGCCTCAAAGACACTGGCTTAAATGGATTGTCGTGTTCGACAGGTACAGACAGGTACTAATCGGCGAGAAACTCAAGACGATAAAGGCTCCAGACTCGGCGAAACTACTAGCCTCCGAACTAGTCATTGAGGAGTATATCGACACTATGGATGTCAACACCTGGCTGGTCCAGTGAGTGAACGCTCATTCATGTGCTGGGGACTGTTCTCGTGCGTTCGTAGTTCGTTAATAGACTTTCGGGATTGCCAGGACGGAGGACAGATGGACCTAGAAAGTAGTCGGAGTTGGCGCCTTTGGAACCATCAGTGAAGCTTGAAGTTAGACGCGAAATCAATGTACCACAAGGAACGAGGGCTGTAGTAAGGAAGTGGGGGGCAAGAATTTGTATATAAGGCAGGAGAACAATACGAAAGGATTCAGTGAAACCTACAATACCTCACTTGAAGCTCAAAAGCTCAAAAAAGCACCTCACATCAAGCACAGTAAGAGTTCCATCGAAATGCTCTCAATGAATTTACTATATCTGTCTTTTTTTTCAGAAGAATTTCAAAAATGAAATCGTTCGGAATCACTGTTGCGTTTGTCCTCGCTGTGATCAGCACCAACGTCGGAGCATTGCCCGCCGGTCAAACCCTCGCACGACGCGACGAGGAATTCCGCTTCCCGGTGTATCGCCCCAAACCCGTTACAGTCCATGCATCTGGTTCCAATGGTGCCTCCACTTCCTGCGGCGTCGGCGCCATCGGGGGATCCATCGATGTCAGTACCCGTGAGGACGACACCGAAAAGGCAGAGGAGTTCTGGGTACCATATCACTACTACCACCCTGCCCATGGTTCCATCACAGCGTCTGGCGTGAACGGTGGAGAGAACTGGTTCGGAAACGGCGCAAACGGTGGCGACATCTCCATCAGCCGACGTGAAGACGACTGGTATTACCCAATCTGGCTCCGCCCAATCCCTGTTCGAAACGCCGCGAAGACGGCCTCTGTCGCGAACGGTGGAGAGAACTGGTTCGGAGACGGTGCCAATGGTGCCGACATCTCCATCAGCCGACGTGAAGAAGACTGGTTTTACCCAATCTGGCGCCCAGCGTATGCCAATCATGGCCCCAAGACAGCCGTTGGCGCGAACGGTGGATGGAACTATGGCGGAAACGGTGCCAATGGTGGCGACATATCCATCAACTAACCGAGCGGACTACATACTTAGATGGATGCCCCGCATCTAAAACGTCCAGTAAAGAGAAATACAGCAGTCTTATTACTTAAAGTGTAGAGGACTCTCGCTATATTCACCAAAATACATGCTGGAATTTGAAATTTGTTGCATTTCATAACTCGAGGGATGCGTATGAGTTGCTTATTCTTAAAGTTAAAGTGATCTACTCCATCTCGGATCAATTTGGCAGGCGAACGGGCGCCAAAGTTTCCACTGTTTTCTATAGCGCCGAAAACATGTAATTGCGGCTTTTACGGTTACCACACAAGTTGACTTAGTTGACTTCAATTCGGGGCGCACGCCGCGGAAGCAACAGAAATGCGCTGGATGTTCAGAGTATCATTATTTTAAAGAAAAGGTATACGTTAATGATCATACATACAAAGAAACAAACAGGACAAAAGAACAAGAATTCAAACACAAACAGAGAATGACAACCTGAACGCTGATGTTTAAGCGCTCAGGGGATTCCAAGAAAAAAAATTCAGCGAGTCGGAGGAGGCAAGAAACGGTTCTATGGGTTCTAGGTGTGTAAGGCAGGCTACTTGATTGGTGATTGGTATCTAGTGGGAGGCAGGGTGTGTAATGGGGGGGTGAGCAGGATGATGGAATGATGGATGGTATAGGCGATGGGCATGGTTTGTTAGTTAGTCAGGGTAATGGGTGATGCAGGTGGGTAATGGCTCGTCTAGAATGGGATATGGGGACTTTAAACTTGAAGCTTTAAAGTTGGGTTTTGTTTATCGATCATGGGCGAGCCTTGGCTTTTTTTCCTGGGACGAATATCCACGAGATAGTACACAGAACCCTGAAGCCAGTACCAACGCCCAGTGTGCCCGCGGTGCCAAGTTGGAAGAGGATACTGCGTCCGATGAAGGCGCCGAGGAATAATGAGACGGCTGCGATAAGCCTGTGGTCTCGGGTCATAACACGTTGACGAAGCTTGAAGAGACGGGGATCGGACATGAGCTCGACCCACACAGTCGTCAACACAACTACGTAGAGTTTTTTTGGGTAAACAAACGGAGGGTACGACATAACCGAATACGATTATCACTCACTCGTCGTCCCAAACTGGGTGTTCAATCGCTTCCCAAGAATACCCTGCACGCCCAAACTAGCACTGATGAACGCCAGACCGACAAACGTGAGGAGGTTCGTCCATGCCGGGTCGTCTCTCGCGTTTGAGATGGGGGGCTGGCCTGCTTTCCAAAAGGCAATCGCACCAGCCATAGTCATGAGTGCTTGGAGGAATGTTCCAGCGATGAGCCATATGCGTTTGTGTGCGCCAACACGGTCGCCGATACGGCCTACGAAGGCACCGAGGTTGAAGGAGATGAGGGAGCAAAGGGCTTGTTGGTCGGCCTTGTGGAATGAGAGGTCGCGGTGGCCTGGTGCGCCTTCGAAGAGACGGGCGAGGGCGATAGCGAGCTGGGAGGTTATATGTAGTTAGTGCGGGGCGATCAAAAAAAAGTTTTGAAGTTAGCCTTACCTGGGCAAAGTTGCCTGTTTGGAAACCACACCAGACGAAGATGGCAGAGAAAGAGATGACATCACTGTATGCGAGTAATTGTAAATGATGAGCTACTCGGGTTTAGAAGAAAGAAAGAAAGAAAGAACTGAAAGGGAAACGTACATGTAACCCGTCATAAAACAGTACGCAGCGAGAGGAGCCGTGCTCTCGGCAGGATCCACCTCGCCCTGAAGGTATTCCCATAGTGTTGTCGTAGTGCTGCGGCCATTCGTGCCTCGTTCGACGTCGCCCTTGAGTCCGCTGGGGCTTGTGACCGTCGAGGCAGCAGCTGAGTCGACGGAGATGTGAGCTGGTCCCGGAACAACGAGCTTTTTTGAATCTGTTTCGGCCATCGTTCGCAACGTTGCTGATGATTCAGACTGGATGTATCCAGTGATAGAGCGTCGAAAACGGCCTAGAACCGTCTCTTAAAGAGAGAGCAGAGGCTGAGATGATGAGGGGACCGAAGAAAAAAAGGATAGGGAAGGGTTGACCCCTTTTGTGGTGTTACCTGTCTTGGCAACTCTTTCCGGGTATGACAGAGACGGGTCACCGTCGTCCGGCGGTCGGATCCTATTCCCTGCTTCTTCCCGTCTATCACCACCACCACCTCATATCTATAAAATGGCGTAATAATCAACTAAAGTACCTCGTATTCATGGCGAGTCCCCTCTTGGCACTATCTCAAGCCCAAGATGCGCCGTAATTGGCGGGCAGTGTGGCTGTCTGGCCACAAAACTTCACCGGATCTTCAACGGACAACAGTCGTCTGCGCGAACCAAACCCGTTCATTGAATTCCTTCATCGTCCATCCGTCCGTAGCAAGCCTGGGACCCAACTCTGCCCGCTCAAACTACGCACAGATTCCGTGTCAATGGTCTTCTGCTTCTGCATTGGATTCGTCGATCGACAGCCTCGCTGACGCTGCACTCCCCGTCAAGGTCGGATTGCACTGGCGGGGAAGGTCAAGAAAAGGTTCTAAGACACGTACAGCTGCTTTGCTCCCCTCTTGGTATTCCAATCCTCTCGTGGAGTCGGCCAAGTACCGCTATCATCTGTGTTCTTGTGGTCCGACTCGATACCTTCTTGCTCCCTTTAATGTCTCAGGCTGGAACCTTGAAGAACGTGCTAAATGCTTCTTTACGTGACCAAGGCATGCACATGCGACGTCATGTACGTACCAGCAGCAGCACTTGGAACATTCTATCTTCTTGTGGAAGACCGAGGTTCCATGCTTTGTGGGGCCTCAAAAATTGGATATGTGTGAACGGTGAGAGGGAACCTGTAAGTGTAGACTCAAATTTCTCCACCTTGTTGCAGTATTCTGTCCATACTCGTTCATTTCGACCTTCAACGTTCAACCATACATAGCGAAGCTTGACTTCGAGTCATGGGCGCCTCGAGTGATTTCAACCCTTGGCACTTATACAACCAACATTCAAAGCTCCTCACGTCTTCAATAGCTCTTAGTATTGTTTAGTAGGTTTTATCCCATTAATTTTGCACACAGCTAATCGTAAGGGAGAGATTTCACCTTGACTCAAGTCTCCGAGTCTCGGACACGCTGGGGGCCTTGTACTTGCCTTGAAGCGTCATCGCAGCAGATTGGATCAGTCTTGAACATTTGAATATTTGAATCAGGGTTTCTTTACAACAGGTTGAAAACAAAGACCTTCCATGTTCCCAAGTCCTTTCCCAGTTCTGACTTCACTACAGTGGTCGGACTGTCGGACCGGACAAGGACTGTTTACGCTTCCGACGCATAGCCCTCTGATAACAACAAAGACATCAACGTAATTTCCGTTCACACAAATACCGCTCTCCACAAATCCAGTCCAACAACTCGTGCGTATTTCTCGAATAAAACAAGATTCTGGATGGAAACAGCGTATATTTCATGAAATTTTTGCGTCCCCAAACCCTTCCCCACCGAATTTCTTAGACTTGGATGAGCCAAGGACTGCGGTTTTGTTTGGACCCTAATTGAATGCAACGCCGGAAACGCCACGGTGAAACGTGCCTTGAATGTTGTAAGTGTTACCACAACAAGGGGCTCTTTATCGCTTGGCCTGTGCTCAGCCAGAGATTTCTCTTCCTTTTTCCACCCTCTTCACCTTTTCCTTATTTCTCCGACCCCCCTTCTTCTTCTTTGGCAACGTCGACGACCTTCGTTTCTCGATCTCATAGACACCACTCTCTTTATCTCTTATTTTAACGCATATACCAGCCCAAAATGGTCAACCTTGACATTATACCAGCAATCAATCTCATTTCTCAAACCCTCGCCACCTTCGACGCCTTCTCCCTGTCACCAGGGTACGACGTGAAAGCCGTCACTGCTCAGGCTCAATCTCTACCTCATCATTCCTGGGAGTTTGGTACAGCAGCAGAGGCGTTATTGGAGCTCTACAACCCCGATCTCTCGGTTTTCGGAACCCCTTTCCCCGTCCCCACTCTCAACATCAGCGCCGTCCCTGGCTTGAGCTATGCATCGCAGAAGGTCGTCTTCGGGACGGGATACAGCGCGTTGTCCAAGGGCGATGGGTCGTCTGGGGATCCGGCGAGCCTGGGCGTTAGTGCTGTGATGATCGGAAAGGCGGATCCGACCTTCGCCCAAGCGGCTGACGCGACTGTCCAGGGGCTGTTGAACGACGTCCCCAGGTTCTCCAATGGAGCGATCTCACATCGTGCTAACGTACCGGAACTCTGGTATGTAGTTACTTCAGTTGTGCTTTCCTCGACGTGATATGTGTTCTGACTTTTACTTAGGGCGGATTGGATGTACATGGTCCCACCCTTCCTCGCGTTCTACGCCGCGGACAAAGGCGATATCACTCTCTTACAGACGGCTGTTCAACAAATCTCGCTCTATCGTCAAATCCTACAAACTAAAGGAACGAACGGCAAAGGCGGTCTCTGGATGCACATTATCGGACCCGAGAGTCAAGATACAGGACACTGGTCTACCGGAAACGCATGGGCGGCAGCGGGGATGACGCGCGTGCTCGCGACGGTCATGAAAGCACCCAAGGTCGCCAACGAAGGATGGCGCCAACAGGCCATCGGTCAGCTCACCTCATATATCAAGGAAATCATCGACGCCGCCATGTCCGCTTCGCAAGACGGCGGTCTGCTCCGCAACTACCTGGACGATGTGAGCGGGGATGGACTTGGCTTCGGCGAGATCTCGGGGACGAGCCTTATGGCGTCCGTCGTGTACCGGATGGTGGTCTTACAGCCTACGGTCTTTGGTGGGTTGGGCCCGTACATCGGATGGGCGGATAACCTTCGTGAAGCCGTTGCAGGGAACGATGCGAATGGGAACCCACACATCACGAGCGCGGGTATCGCGACGCCTGCGGTGAACCCGATGTGGTGGAAAGACACGAAATGGTTCACGACGGGCAGCCCGGAGGGACAGGCATTTGTGGTCATGATGTATGCGAGCTGGAGGGATTGTATGAAGCTGGGTCTGTGCTTCACGCCTCCGTCGGTCAATAATGCGGCCGGCGTCGTCAACGCGATCATCACCAAACGCGACGCGGCGGTTAGTCCCCATGCGCATATGCGCAGGCATTTTGCGCGTCTGGTCCATACTGGGAGCAACTAGGCTGGATGTAGAAGTCAATGTCACAAATAGCTCACGCGAATTTCGAAACTTCATCCATGGCCAACCACCCACCCCCGCCGATACCCCCACTAGATGCGACCGCCCTTCTATAACCGTTTATTCATATTTATTCCTTCCTTCGTCGACCCATTCATCATCCATGCGAGAAGACCCGCTTGTTGTTGAAAGAGAAAAAAATTCATAATCCACGAATTCTGATGAACACCCATCCACCCACCCACTTCGCAACAGCTCCACCCCATCCGAACATCCGCAACCGCAAAAGAAATGATACCCTCTTCTTGTTTGACCCTGGTACTACATATGTATACGAACCCAAACCCCACAACCATCTCCTTCAAGCTTCGAATTTGCCGTACTATATTTGGAGGATTCCACGTTCTTTTCTTGAGTACGTATCCCCTTCTTTCCTTCCCTCCTCTTCCCCTCTCTCTATCGGTTTGCTTTTGCAAATTGAGTTCCATCAATACCGTCTATTTATTTTTATCTGCTCGACCGTTTCGATTTTCTTCCCTTCCCTTCTTCCCATCCTTCTTCCTGTACACCCGTGACATGCACATTTGGAGGATCGTTGTGCAGAATTTCTTTGCCATTTTAGTGCGAGCAGGCCGCTATGATGATGCTCGAAACGAGCCTCACCATCCTCTGTTATTATTTTAAAGTGCTGTATGTACAGTACGTACCCCTTTCGTCTGCAGTTAGGGCTCAGACCCCCACTGGCACTGTTGGTTATTTATCAGTACTGTATGTACGTAGTTGACATCGCCCTTGGAGGCGGTGTGACTATAGTTATTATTATTTGGTGCATTGTATGCGAATTATATCTTGTTTTATTTTATTGTTTGTCTGGACCATCGACCCACTCACTGGGCGTTTGTTTTGGACGGTTTTGGAAGATGGAGTCGTTCTGATTTTCTGGGAGTACGACCCTCCGTTTACCGTGATTCAAATTCGTCCCATCTTCTTTTTCAGCCACCCACTATCACAAGGTTCACCGAGTGACCGTCGTTCTACAAAAATCTCACCTCCGTTTGGGACGACGTCGCCACTCGTATCTAGCCTATTGTGTGATCGCATCGTCGCCCAACTCCAGCTTCATCTGATGGCCAAATTGGGAAGGCGGCAATAGAACAATTAGACGCCCATTCTCTCTGGCAGCGACGATCGGTTGCCGTCAAGACTTCACGCAGAAAAGAAAAGACTTGGGACAGTTTTAGGAAAACGGACTGCGAACCACGTCGTAACCTAGTAGCGGTGTGTCTTGGTCAGAGGAGAGGAAAGGTATAAATACTGCGTGTACTTTGCTCTGGATGGGCATTGTCAACCTCGCAACCGAGCTTTATTCTCTCGCGTCATCTAAAAACATCCCCTACGTCGTAACATCATACTGCGATGAAACTACTCCATCAAAACTTTGACTTTGGCTTCTGCCCATATTCCTGCCGAATTGTTCCCTTCCGACCTGCCCAATAATACATCCCCGCGTTGGAATCATGCATCGTGACATAACCCCAAGCCACAAGTATAGTGCCACCCCACTTTTTTCTTTTTTTCTGAATTCTGAATTCTGAATTTTCAAATCAGAACATACTCATGGCTTGTGGTTTTCATGATGTGCGGGCTCTTGGAAAACTTCAAGAGAGAAAGGGGTACTACAAACCGCCGCCGGGCCGACCGCGATGCCCATCAAATTTGCACGCCCACTGCCAGTGGCAAAGGAGGATTTGGCGAGGTCTTTCCCTGGAAGAATAAGGCGACACTTTGATTTATTCATGCCTCTTCATGCGGTATGACAAGAGAAAAGTGCTGTAGCTGGATGGTCACTGGGATGCTGATGGCTTCTACCATTGGTCACTGGTAGTGCACTCATTGAAAAAAGGGGGATTTGGCGAGGTCTCCTCCGTATTCCATTGCAAGACCAGAATTTCTATGCGGGCAAAAACAATACAACAGACATCCAGAGGAGCCATCGTATGGAAGTTCCTGCATGAAGTTGGGCCATCCCTTGACCATCCCAATATTTGTCAATCCGACGAGAAGCATTCTTCCACCACGATGAAAGCATCTGTACGTTTTATTATCCTGCAACAACCAGTATTCTTTTTCTTACATTATGACATAGTTTTGGTCATGGAGATTTGTCTCCTCGGGAGGGGGCATTGTCAGATTATTTGAAGGGACGAGCAGGAGTTTCTGTAGACACATGATCAATCATTCAAACACCCAATAATAGATTATTTTAATATTTTAATCTGGATTGACTTCAGTGCGAGGAAATCTGGCCCACTGAGGCCCCAACATGACGAAGAAGTCAACGATGATTGTCAGGCGAGCATTTCAACGGGTATCAGTCAAAGGACCTGCACGACGACGACCTTTATCGATTTATCATTCATCATTCTGAGCCTCCTCGCTGGAATCTTCCTTTTTTTTCCCCTGATAATATGGGACATGGGGACACGTTATCGAAGAAGAATGATCATAGAATAAGAAACGAACTTAGCCTCCTGCTCGCACACCAATCGAGTCTGAGATCCTTCCTTATTTCTTCCGTGCATGTAAATCGACTATATTTGTTGAAGGGGGTAAGTACGGTCGCAGAAGCTCTAGAACATTTGATATCCGTCTCGTTGGCGTCGAGGGTAAAAGGGGTAGATGACCTTGTAGTTATCATTTTCAAGTTTCCTGAAACCGCTTAAGGCCAATGGGCCGACGCCGCCCGACGGAGTATGAATCTCAAGCTTATCCCACCATCTCGTAAGGCAGAAGATCTTTCCTGGAGCTAATATTTCTGTCTAATACCTATCGACAATGCCACATAATGTCAGTGAAAAATGGACAATGAATCTGATTGTTAAACATTGAAAGCTTGAAACTCGATTGTCACTCCGAGCGGACCGTGAAAACCAAACAATGCACAGGCAGCCATTGATCCGAGAGTTGTGATGGGCCGACGGAGTATGAACCTCACTGAATTCGTCTATTGTTCAGCCTTTTAGGAACCTTTGGTTGAACTTTTGCGTTTCTCCAACTTCTACTCTCTCCAACACCATCGACCACAAATCCGAACGTCGAACACCCTTCAAAGCTTCACAACTTGTGCGACTGACACACCCGGACCAAGTACTAACAATGGGACAGTACTTTTTATTCCTCAATATCGACAAACACCAGAAATTCGGCGGCTCAAAGTTTGGCGAGACCTTTCCTCAGTCAGGGTATGGGACCTCCCAAGGCAGCTTAATCGAACTCCTTGCCGTACCCGAAGCTGGGTATGATGATAGCGAGGACCGCAAGAGAAGATACTGGCTCTTCCCCGAAGGAGAGGAGCCCGAACCCATTTCCTGGGCTGGCGACCGTATCATCTGCATTGGAGACTATGTCAACGATTGGCCGGATAGCGTTCTGGCCTCCGAGGATTGCAAGTCACTTGAATCTCCCCAATTCCTCTATAGCAATGCACCAGAGCTTCCGAGATCGTACCGTGAGTACCCAGGGCGCGTCAAGTATTCCGGGACCGGAGTCCTACGCAACCTCACCAAGAAGTTATATGTTCGTTCGGAGGGAATTCCTACACTTGATAGGAATGGCAGGTTGCAATATTTCGAGGATTCCTCTGTTACGGAATCACCAGGCCTAGCTCATATTCTTATGGGCAGGATTGGATGGTCTCCAGACCCCTCAATGGCCATGTCCTGGGATGAAGCCGACACTTTAGCCCAAGGCGAATGGGCTG
>JAHXRV010005661.1:0-12136 GCA_019904355.1 Psilocybe tampanensis
TTTGCATTTTAAAAAGCCAATAATATGAAAAGTGTTAGGCAAATTAATGATAGCAAATCATTAGCTTACTGGTAAGTTATGATTTTTTCAGAAATGATCTCAAATGTAAGCAATCAAATGAGATCATAAACCTTGTTCAATGAAATCATTACTTACCTTAAGCAAAATCATAAGAAAATAATGAAAGCGCAGGGCAAGAATAAATGATTTGAAATCATAAACTTTTGAGGTAAGAAAACACAGGGTATGCTAACCAATAGTCACAAATCAATGATATAAGTGGAAGCTACCAGTCTTTTTTTCTTCTTCTTCTTCTTTTCTTTTTTTGGCGATCTTCAGCCCCCCCAATCCAATTGAACGGACTCGCTATATGTACATTCATTATTTATTAAATGTATTCCAATATTTATTCAATGTAATTCTATATCTATTCGATATAACTCTGTATCTATTCAATGTAATTCTATATCTATTCAATGTAAATTTATATTTATTCAATGTAATTCTATATCTATTCAATGTAAATCAGTACACCGAGAACGAATGAGAAACGAAAGCTGTACTATTTTCTATCAGCATCTGACGACATAGACCCAATGAATGTTTCAACAGCGGGATTGAGTATGTGGCCACGGGTACAGCAGCCAATTCTAAGTCCACCTGCACCCTGTCGTCTCCTAACACAACCCCTTACACAGTCGTTCGACACATCCATCAACTCGAACTCAAACCAAAGCTGAGATCTTTCACCGGAACATACAAGTTATGAGCATGGTATCTATGACTACATATCGAAGGAGAACAAGGACTCCGAGCCATTGATGAATGTATTCGGTCCATTAGCCCCACTGACTCGGACATTCGTGTCACTGTATCCCAGAGTCAACGCGTCGGACCCAGAAACACTGCTCTGCATCTCTGTGGTGTCATAATTGTAGGAATTCTGGCGATAAAACTCTGATTGATCTCCGTCCACCCGGATATCGACTGGAGCGGTCTGCTGGAGAGTATAAGACGATGATCAGATAAATTTGTGGGATGATAGTATGTACAAGAATACGTACCAGACCACTAGAATGTTCAACGGCGGTATCGACGCGTTGACGGTCAGCCTAAATGTCACATCGAGTCAGAACTATTCCGCCCACGACTGTGTGACACTCACCGCTCCGGTATTGCTCTCTAGCGAGCCATAGGCAGGAATGCTTTCTTGTACGACGCTTGGGTCTCTACGAGGATCTAAATTGGCCGCCTTCTCAAATCCCGCCCGAACACGTCAGCGTCAATCCCAAAGAGGCGCGCAATCGAAGAACCAACTTACAGCAACAGAACGCTGTTCGAGCAAACCCCTTGACGATCGAAGGACCCCAGTGATACAATCCTGGCGCCGTATGACGAAGACAACGTCTTGATGGAGCTGACGATTCAATTCGGCATCCTGTAAGAGACGGAACCTGGAGAGAAATACTATCCTGAGTTGTGACACACAGACAACACAGCGCCACTTACATCGGGCCGGTGTTACCTTCTGCAGACAGAGTGGAGGGACGAGACATAGAGGCGTGGCTCTATCCCTCCTTTCCACTCCATCTACTTTATAAACCATCCATCAACATTTGAATCCACGTCGAGTTTGCGTCACCCTTCCCTAGTCCCTGACAAGGAAAATGGTGTAATGCATCCGATACTCAATATCCGATTCGCTCGCTCGCATCAGAAATTCGGTACCTACCCCCTTCTCTTTTTTTTCTTTTCTTTTCTTTTCTTTTTCTTTCTTCTATTTTTATGTCTTTTTTCTCATGAGATCTGGGGAACAGAGACCGCAGACAGGTTTTCCCTAGACCGCAGACATTGGGCAGATATATATCACTAATACTGCTCTGAACGCTCTGTCAGTGTGCGTCAGACGAAGAAAGAAGACAAGAAACCCGATTGCTGTTGATACATCTATCCCTTTAGTTATGTATCTCCAACATAAACATCTAGTTTCTCCAAGGTATACCTCACCCAATGTGATCGGGACAACAAACTATTTAAATGGCCCGCGTGAGCAAAAGTCACATCAAAGTACAATCGTATCCTCCCCTACTTCTTCAAAAAAATTCAACACGGAAACAGCATTTTGGAATATGACTGTGCCTTGCCTCCCTTCCTGCTATCTGTTCCCCAGGCGGACAGACGGAAAGATATTACTACCCAGTCCTTTCTATTTCCACCAAGTCAATGCCCTTCAGTCCGGTGGCACGCACAAGCTCCATATCCCACCCCAGGAAGAGGCTCGGTGTCCACTACAGTCCAGTGGGATCCCTACATGCGCATTTGTGAGCAGAATACACCCAACACATAAATCCGAGCACTAATCAACATCCCTGCTGTTCCCATATAGATAAGCAGCACTTCGAAAGAATATCTCCTATCTACCAGCAGTACGGTAGCGGCCAGCGTTCCTTGGAGAGCCGATCACAAAGAACATACTGAATCAACCAACGTACTGTACACGCATGATAAACGGTTCGAACGGCCCAACTCTCCACGAAATCAGGAAGGTACATCACTTGATTCGGAGAAATCGTCACGGTGTAATCTTTCACCCAAACCTTACAACGAAATCATGTTCCGACCTTACATCAAATCCAACCAGAAGAAACGAAGAATTAAGCGGCAGTCTTACACAGTATACGACGACAAAGATAATATTGTATTTAGAATATACAGCCTGCGTAATTAATAGTCTCCGCGTTAGTTATCACTGTCTATGGACCTTCGAATAAACGTTGAATATCTTATGCCGAATCATAGACTCAGTCGAAAGTCTTTGGTGCGGATCAACCCTCGTGCACATAGCCACAAAATCTTTAATATCGGGCTCTGTCATACACCTCTAAATTTTCTGATATTCAGTCCCCACCGCAAGGCGACAGAGTGAAACGGTACAAACCCGCTGCCATTTTGTGTCCGATACGTATCTATTCAAACGACTCTTTGATTTAGGATTGATCCCCAAAACCTTCACTCTAGGGACTCGGGTCTTGGTACGAAACATATCAGGATATACATCACATATATCCTGAGCTTGGAGCGCGCCAAAACGTCCGACAATTCTCTCCACGCAAAAAAGGTACTCCCTGACATTTTCCGTCCAAGGTATCAATGGTATGCCGGCCAACAGTTCATGGGCAATACAACCAATGGCAAAGACATCCACTGGAAAGCTCCAACCATTCTCTAATTGCGTCCGAGAATTCCCAAACATCAGTATGTAGACTCTACAAAAACAAAGCTAACTCACTGCCGTATATCTCAGGGGCTCGGTACCCAGCCGTACCAGGTATGTAATGAAGACTCCGAGGACGTGATACTGAGTCCTCAAGGTCGATTATCCTTATCTCAATATTCTTCAGAATACTCTGGGGGAGAGCGAATAATTGCTTTTCAGTCGCTGTCCCCTAAACAGAGAACAAAATGTCTGACCTTTTCATAACATTTCCCCTCAGAATTGATGTCGCACACGGTTACAAGGGCGTCGTCAAGGAGGACGATGTTCTCTGGTTTTATATCTGTATGGACAATATCCAACCTGTGCAGGACTACCCGAGAAAAGGTAGTCAGTGTTCACTTCCGCCATGATGTCAATGATCGTACATGCTACACCCATGCAAATCTGCCACAGTATCGCTCGTATCTGAAAAGAAGGGAACGGAAATGTACGGGGTAAATTGAACAATTTCCGGAAATCCATCCCGTGAAGATTAAAAAAGAGGCATTCGTGATCCAAATGGGACCCAGAGCCAAATGCCCAAGTAACGTATCTAAAAACGAATAGAAAGACGATAGATGAACTGGATAAACAAAGCACTCTACCTCGAACCGCGCGATTTGCCTTTCGATCTATGAAGTAACCCACTTACTTCCTTGGCCCTCGCCCCTTGAACACCTCGCCCCTTGACAAACATTATCTTTACCGCAACAGGGTTCGAACCACTCCCTGCGTCGGCCATCCAAACTTCCCCTGACGCCCCGCAGGTAAGCATCTGCACGAGTGTGTCTACACACCAGGTGACGAGCGCAAAGAAATGGACGAAGTCAAAATTCAACCCAACTACGTCTTGTCTGAAGAACTCACATTTGCCGTCAATGACATGACCCACACCTGCGTTAGTGGGCCTACAACCCAAAATATACAATGTTAACACTGCAATAGCTAAAGAGCTCATAGATACTTATCGCACACTTTACGCTCCCACTCATGATGGGAGCCAATGGATGAGGCGGCGGCCACGCTATTCACGTCTAAAACATCGGTGTTCTCCATGGCATAAGGGACGTCAAAACGCAAATCGATCCAAAACAAAGACAGGTGTACTTATGCACAATCGTGCCAATACGAGAATAATACACAAATTACACCACGATTCTTGTTCGAGGTTCCCAACAATCCCTCCAGCAAATCCTTGTCCTGCCAACATCTTGGCAACATCCTTGGCATTCTCTTACAGATTTCGATGTCTTGGACCCAAGAGGTGTCACCCACCTGCCAGATATGGACACCCCCATCAGCCCGGCACACAAGGCGGCACTCTGCTGGCTGGATTTCTTGACCCTCGTCAGTCTCAATATGAAGCTTTGAGGCTTTGAGGCTTGAATTTGCCAAAGTTATACCTGTAGGAGCGAGTTCTTCATTACACCTTCGATAAAACCTTTGTCAAAAAATCCTATGCCTCTTCACTTGGTTTCTCGTGCACTCAAAATCACTCCGTATTCTCCGAGTACATGTCTCCATGATCTGTTTGGTTAAAAATTAAATCATTGTTCTGCTTCTATCCTGGCTCTCCAAAGGCAGATGCAAAAAGTCGGTCAGGATAACTCAGTTGTAGTTGTAGTAGGTAGGACTCGATTGCGAGGAGGCTGTTGACGAGCCGTTAAGACCTTGGCGTGTAAATGCCGAGTCCCGGAAATCACCGATGTCGCTTTGTAATCATAGGGTTTGGTGTACTAGATCGGTGGATCTGACACCTCTTGCTAGACTTGCTTGGACCAACAAGCTTGACTGTATTTGAGACTATTTGAGACTGTTACATTCCAAGACTTTCGACCAAGCACCCGCAAATAATGTCGAAAGCGTGTTTACTGCCAAGTCCAAATGCCCAAGCTCGTTTCCAACTACCTCCGAACCCCCAAGCGCCCACGGGTTGAATATCCACAATGTCTGAGAGTCAAGAAAATCCTTCAGACTCGACAAATCCCTGTCCTCCAATATCACATTAATATGAACAACCGACCCAAATACACCCACCCCATAAACGAGACGCAAAGAAATGCCGCAATTGTTCTGGTCGATGACAGCAGCCCCGAGGCAAGTCAATTCCTACAGACAGTCGCGCTTTTACTCACATGACATTACTCGGAAGGTTTAACTCAGGCGAACGTATCTGCGGCCAATGTAAGTCGTGGGCTTCTGTGCAAATCGCCAACATACAACGCTACAACTCCACAACTCCACAGACAAAGTACAGAGCATCAATAATGAGGACACGACGTCGCAAGTAGTTCATGCCAAGAAGAGAGGCGATGGCAGTAAAAAGGTTATAAGGATCATAACACGGGCTCGTGTCAAGGAGGTAGACATAATGGACGAAATTGCGTGGTTGAAAACCACATGCTCGTTTCGCCAGGAGTGAGTACCATACACGACTTTAAATGTTTCGCGATTCATGCTCTTTGCAGGTTTACTAAATATATTGACCATCATACCGACATCCACTACTTCTACCTCGTCTTCGAGAAGCATCCAAGGACCCTGAAAGAGGCAATCATGGACACTAAAATCCATTTATCTAGGAGACACGTCGTTGAAATAGGGGTGCAGATAATTCGCGCCACTCAACGTAAGTTCTCAGTTCCGTTTGTCATACATATAAGACCATAATTTTGAGCGCCATAACTTCTAGACCTCAACAACCATTCTGTCTTCGACTTCGACCTGTGCCCGGAGAACATTGAATTGGTCGAGGAGAACTCTACTGAATGGTATTACAGCCACGAACATGGCGGCTTTCGCTCCAGAGTTGGTCGATCCACCCACTCAACGGTATATTATCATGTCTGATACCTATTCATAGACGGTCCTCAAAACATCCCAAATTCGTCTTGCATACTACGGAAAGGCAGGAAAAGATCTGAAAAAAAAAGCGATCATCTCAGAGAGATACAAGTCACCTGAACATGTATACGGTGAATAAACTAAGTCTATATGCATCTACAGACAACTCACTGCTTTCTAGACATGGTCATCAACGCGACGAGTAACGTGTTCTCTATCGGCTGTATTCTCGCAGAGTTACTGTTACGGTACCCCTTATTCCCAATCTGTCTCGCAGGACCGTTGTATACACGAGAGAAGACTGTCGTGTACGACACAATCCTCGGTCCCTTTCCAGATGTAATGATCCACGACATACGCAGATCGTTTAAGGGTGTATTCAAACACGACGACTCCGACTTTCCTGAATACACGGGATTGTCCAGAGCAGTGCAAGACTTTTGTGAACAGGCAGAGCCTTTGAAGGTGAATGCTATTGTTTTGGGCCCTATTAACTACATACTGAATCAGTCCCAGTTCCTCATTATCGAAGAATTGGCCAATGACGTCGTAGAATGCATGACATACCTCGACCCTTCCCGTCGCGTTCCACTGTCAGACATCATGCTCCATCCTTTCTTTGATCCCAATCACGTCTCATAGTCCTGTCCATGTTCTTGTGTGCTCACCACTTCTCAATGCATTAAAACTAAGCATCGTCCTTCGAATGTATTTATTTGTTCACCTTCAAGCTACTTATATTCAATAAAATTAATATTAAATCGCTTTTATGTCTCTTTCGAGTTGAGTGGTCACGTCTACAAATATAATCATAACAGACCCTCCCCTTCAATGGCATAGACATGATCATCGAGAACAGCAGTACCAAAGTGATCGAACCGACAACGGGGAAAATGAAAATAAGGTCTTAAAAACGCGTCCTCGCCTCTTTTCACCTGGATTGACTCTTCAACGCTAAATCTAGGCACGGATGAATCAACTTGAAGATACTAATAAAACAGGCATATCAGTATAAAAATCTAACAGGACTGTAATGTTAAAGTTACGGGGTTTTTCGAATCGAAGAACGGCTTCAGACCAATGTTGACGATGAGATCATCCGCAACAGACTCGATGTACTGACATAACTTCAGGTACTCCACACGTATCACGGACGTAGCCAAAAATTCTGTTCATTCAAGAACGTCAACAATCTACCACGGGTCAAGCAAAAAATCGAAACACTGTGTCTACCTTTCACCATCACCTTCTCAATTTCAACAGCCTCGCATACCAGTTCCAACACTCTGTCATTACTGCATTTATTTTCCAATAAGGAAAACAGGACACACGCAAAACGAACAGAACGACGGTTGGAATGAGCGATCACGGAGAGCACGTTCACAAAATCGTAAGCGGCATAGGTTAACCTGTCACTCTGCAACAGCACTAGGAGCGACGACCCAAACACACTCTTCGTCAAAGCATACGCAATCAGGCTCTCCGAATATGGACCTGATCGCCTCTCCGTCCATTCATCGCGCCGTTTGAAGTAGGACGACATGAAGCGTACATCATCAAACCGCTCAACTGTGGGTGCATTGTGAAGGATATAGCGCCCAAATGCGAGTATCAATTCAGAGTGCATTCCGTCACTGTATTGTCCATTCGTGATAGAAACCTCTGAATTTATACTCACAAAATATAGAATACAAAATAAAGACGCACACAAAGTTCTGCAATCCAAAGAACACCTTTGCCTCGTAGATATGGGCATCTTTCTCTAATTGACGTATCCACACACAAGGACCGATATGACGAGGAAGATATAACAACAAAGCAGTTTCGTATACATATAGATGATCATCAAACATCATCATCCAGCTTGTAAACGTGTCGAAACGGTCCACATCTTCTTCCGAATCATCCAGCAGCCACAAAGAATCCATAACGCTCTTATAAAGAGCCCAAATCTTGAAGGCAAGGACAATTGAGAACAGAAAGGGAGCCGGAAAAACCCATGCTCACCTCGGGATACCTTGTACCTGGCAGAGTGTCGTTGCGTTCGGTGGAAACGAGGGACATCGGATAATAATAGTGAAACGAAAAATATTGTCATTAGCCCATCCTTTAATATAACGCCTACATGACGCCAAGGAAGGATAGACGAAGATGTTGTAAAGACAAGCATCCACGCCAAGGCGAAGGCCAATATTCACAAGAGTCTTCGAGAATACAAGCGAAAGTAACGATTAGTAATTGCTATGTCACGTGAAGCTGTGCGGTTGGGAAAGTCTTTGATGGTCTAGACCGTTGATTTCCTTTTTGGTCTGGGGGTTGTTATTGTAAAAACCTGGACTAAGAGTCCAGGCATCTCTCAAATTCGCCATAGGTTTGATGAATTTCCCCCTTCTCTATCGCTATGGTGCTCTGGAAATAGATCTTCTTTCTCGCTCAGCCTGGCTTATTCGTGAAAGCTGCACCTGGCCATCTCTGTATATCTGGAGATCCATCGTACCCAAGTCTACCCAAGTTGCTCTCAAGTTCACCGTTATTGCGTGCATTGGTTCAACAGACCGTACTCCTCCGTGCTGAGAATATGCAAGCAAGCATTCTCGGGTCTAACGGTTATCTCTCGTTCTATTTTCATCATCACCAAGAGAAGGTGGAATGGCGTTGTGCCACTGTTTCAAGTTCGACATATCGTGGTCTGCGTCATTCTGTACATGCTTCGAGAGTCTCTGACAAGACATTTCCTGGTTATCGACAATTTTGGCACAAAGATCCATCGACGACAACCAATTGAAATATCCATCATCAACAATGGAGGAACATCAAACGGACTGTACGCCCCTAATGGATCACGATAGAACGCATAGGTTTCCGTTCGTTGCTTGCTTCTTGATCAGACAGATACGAACACCAGACCATCTGTATCAAACCGAACCTGATCACTTTTCGGGACAGGACCAAACACTACGCAGATAGGACCAGTCCCGAGTCAGATGGTTTCCTATAAATCCCTCTGACTGTGCAAGCCGCGTGTTCTGGTCTCTGACCAACATATACTCTTTCCAGAGTCCTCCGACCAGTCTCCTTACTGCTGCAGGATGCCGCTGGGTCTGCATTCTTTGCAGAGTGCCCTAATTAAAAGAGCTCGGCATGTGGATCCATACACCCCTTTGCTCATCACGATGTTCGGTGCATCAATCCTGCTCTTTGCCACATGCTTTGCCACCCAGTCTCTCTATTTCGTTGGAGGGCAATTAGACGGGAATACACCTTCAACTTTCGTGACTTTTGGATTATTTGCGATATGTTTGAACGGAGCGACGGGGAAAATTTGTACAGACCCAAAGATAGGGTATCAACTCGGTATGTAATCCCACTACCTTAACGATCCTCCTATAAACTGACCACAGTCCTCTAGATACTCTACAGACCCTCAGTGGAACCACCAACACATTTACACAAGCGACGTTTTTACCAGTCCTCAGCGGGCTGCCCCTCCACCTGGTTGCATTTATTTTCTCCATCCTTGCGATGGGAATCATAATAATTTGTTGCCAACGAAGGAACTTCCTACTATCTCGCTGGATCTTTGAAATCTATTCCTTCGTCACAGGTCTTGTTCTCGTCAGCTATTTCATCGACATTAGCCTTTTCTTCTCGTTGGGAAGCAAAACATCCCAACCTTTGTTCGTCGGAGGTGGAACCTGGTTAACCCTAGTTGCCTTCATGATGATTTCCTTTAGTGGACTCTTGTTCAAGATCCATTCATCCTACTATCTACAACCCGAACCTCTTCCTCTCAAGGGTGACTTGAGAGATCTGGAGAAAGGGGCAGTGCATACAACCACGATCACTGATCCCTACGTTTCTACAGCTGAATTACAGGCAGCCGAAACTGACGACGACGACAAAATCGACCCCAAGGCTGAAGAACCACATAGCACAGCCGCGTCGATCGTTGTTCATTATCCAGACCGTCCGTCAGAACATTCCAGGACAGCGAGTAGTGACAGTACATTGACCACTTCCGCCACAAAACCCCTTGCCCAACCTCCAACCTCCGAGTCCGACCCACAACTTCCCCAAGAAGTTGCGGACGAAGACAACGTTGAGGATATTTCTCTGTCTCTTCCAAGCCTTGATTGGGACGGGCTCAGAGAAAGTACATCAAGTCGCGGAGGTCTACCCTCAAGCCGACTCCTACCTGACTCCGAACGAGACGAACTGTCTTCCACTCGAACGTCGCCACGATTTTTACGCGACGAACAGAGTCCCTACGCGCCCTCAAGCTACCACACCTACTTCCGACAATCAGGCTCGTCTGATCAAACAGCATCAGGACTGGACGGAGGCATCAGAGTACCTGATGATCAAATTCCAGTCTTACCCTCTCGTGCATCTTCGTGTCTCAACTCCCCAGGGACCCTGGGAGGCAAAACTCCACGTTCTGAAAACCAAGTGTCAAACAGGGATTTATCCAGATCTGGGAGTACGGCCTCGAATGCGACGTCCAAGTCCAAGAGATCTTGTATGTCCTACTCTTCTTTTCCTATTGCAAAATAACAGGGCCTGACAGAACGATTTTCTAGGTAACAGAACGACGCCCCAACCATCCCCACTCCCCAAGATTCCTCTGATGCCCATGCCCCCGGCGCTCACAGCCCAACCGACAGTGCGCAAGCTGCCTTTAAGACCTCGAATCGACACATCCCATGCCAATGTTCACCTCTACCCACCCCTCATCACCGCCTTTGCAAACGACTCATTCACCAGCTTGGCTACAGTGAACTCTGCATTTCCTTCGGAATCGGCGTTGTCTACGCCTCAGATGTCTCCTGTCCAATCCTGATTAGGCGACATCCACCCATTTTTTATTTTTATTTGCTTTGCTTTGCGCTTTTGCTGTCGTTTTCTCATACATATCTTGGTCGTTTTCGTTATTATTTTTTGTTCTTACTCTCCATTCATTCGTTCGTTCATTCATCTGTAACTTGCATTTCATATACACAAAGGACAACTTCTCAACCTCTGTAGCTTTATCGTAAGCCTCATTCCATCTTCCCTCTCATTCAATTTCCACAATTATTCGTTGTATTTATTTGTAAATTGATTTGCTCTTTAGAATTGTACATGTATACATACACACACACACTCTCTCTCTACATACAAATGCGGTGTGCAAAAAGGAAAGGACAGGATAGACACCTGAGGTGGTAAGATAACAAACTCAAAAGAAAAGGAACGAAAAAAAAACAAACAAACAAGCAGAACGAAAAAAAAAAACGAAAGGGAAAGGAAACCAAATTACGAATAGAGCTCCTAACGAACTCCTCGTGAGAGAGAGAAAAGATATAAAAAATCTACAGTACAACTATAATCGAACATATTCATTGATATGGTGTGGGTACATACATATTATAGTTCGTTAATCGCGTAGGGAGAAGCGGAGTGGGGTGGGTGAAGGTAAAGTGAACGGGCTCGGGGAAGAGGGTGTGGATAATAGGCAGTCGGTTGACGTGGGAAGGCCGACCGACTCGATGTGAAAATGGTGTGTGTGTACACACCTTGCCTATGCCAAGGTAGTATACATACGAGATAGTAGGTGTGAACGAAGGAAAAACGAGTGGATGCGTGCGTTGGTTGACAGCAAAGGAGAGCTTGTTGAGATGTAAACGTGGTAGGTACATATAGCAGCGAAAGTCCATGTAGAAATGAGGGGACGTGGTTGTGATGATGCTGAGCATTGCAAAATCTAAAGCAAAAAAAAAAGGCGAACGAAGGAAAAAAAGAAAAGAAAAGATGAGCAAGTTGCAAGGACTGTTGTGATGCGAGGTTGGTTCGTGATCGTAAGAGGTCGTCTAAAAACGAGAAAAAAGGGTTGGGTTCCTGATGAATGATGCGTTGGTTGGTGTCTGGATGAGAGCAATGAAAAAAATGCGATATGAGAAATGCCAATGCGAATGCCGATGCCAATGAGAACGAAAAAAAATAAATCCAAAAACGGAACGATGAAAGATAAAATGCCGAAATCTATGGGGTTTGATC
>JAHXRV010005703.1:0-10570 GCA_019904355.1 Psilocybe tampanensis
GAAGCTTCCAGTAGGTATGCATGCAGCGACCAATGCATCGCGATTCAGTCCGTCCAATGTCGACATGTACTTTCGAGGGTGAATAACTCGGTCCAACGCCAGGAGCTCGAAGTTGAAGTTGTGTTCGTATAGGTCCCACACAACTTCTTTGAGGAGCTGGGGCTGAAAGGCGGCAGTGTCGATATTTCCACCCTCGGCCAAGGTGGTATTCCTCCATCGAATCCGACTGTTGACGTTGAGGGTGTAAATGTTGAGCCCGAACAATGCAGAGAGAGGCTTTTGACGACGCTTGCTGGGAGGTTCGAGGATGTCAGCGGAGCCCGGGACCTGTTGTATCAAACCAATCGTTCGAGCGATCGTGAAGAACAAGTAATCCTTCCACTCTTGCGCAGAAGGAGCCGCCTCGGCACGGGAAGACGCTTGCAACAACCACGCCGAACGGATAGACAACCAAGCAAGAATGTACATCCTCCCCCGCTCATTAAAGGCGGCGTTGACTAGGACTTGAGGGTCGAGGAAAGGATAACCCCGTAGGATCAGAAGGTCGGAATGGTCCCATATCCGAAGAGGTTTTCTGTCCACAGATTTAAGTGCCCGTGACCAAGCCATATTGACTGCAGGGCGGTACTGGGAAGGGATTAACAAAAATTTCGAGTTGTTAACGTCGAAAGGTTGTTGGACTTTGCGAAGCGCTGGTGGTGGAACCAGCGGAGTGGTTCCCAATGCAGAAGCAGCCGCAGTTGACGAAAAAGCAGCTACAGCTGACGAAGAAGAAGCAGCAGCTGCTGCTGACGAAGAGGAGGAAGCTGCTGCAGTTGACGAAGAGGAAGCAGCCGCAGTTGACGATGACGGTGGATAGGACGAAAGGGCACTAGTTACATGAGATGAGGCCGACGATGGGTTCGATGAAGGAGGTAGTTGTTGTGTTGACAAAGATGACGTCGACGAATTGGTGTTGAAAACAGGGGAATACGGGTCTACCTCCTGCAAATCTATGTTCAATAGGTTAGCATGATACAGAACTTCCAATGTAAAGGCTTGTCTTACTTGGAATATACTGAGCATTGAAATCGCCGGCGTAAGGTCGATAAGCACTGTGGCCTAAGACAATATTGCCCAATTTGAGCGACTGACACGCCCGATTTCGAACTGCACTGGCGTGCCCTGCATAGACGGGCTGGCTGTTCGTCATTAGGGCGGTCTTGAGGGTTGTAGGGGCGAGGCGACATTTGACATGGATATTGATGTCAGCAGGAAGGTCCGCCGGTGTCCTGACCAACCAAACTGGAACCCCTTTGCGATAAAACTTCTCCGCCAGGTCAAGATGGCTCGTGAAGCACCCCATAATTTCGGTCCTGGCCGTCAGAGGCTCGTCATTGGCTTCGTTGTCGGGATCTTCCCGTTCACGATATGGGAGGTCGCGATAGATTGTGAGATATTCGTAACATGCCAAAGCCTCCAGGAAATGGCGTTGGAAACCCGTGACGGTCAAGAGCAGGAGGTTGTAAGGTTGGGGTGCACAGGCGAGAATGACCGACGCAAATAGCATCCCTTGTTTTGCGTATAACATCTCCGCCATCTCTCCACGGGTGAACTGACCAGACCTCTCCAGATCGGTGATCTTCGTCGCCAATTCCTTCCTAAGTGTCGTAAATTCGTAGACCAGATCTTTCCTGAGACGGCCCATGTGATTGACCGCGCAGCCTTCTTCGGGGATGATGTCTGTGGGGACGATGTCGTACCACGCGAATTGGTATGGATGAGTATCGAAGCCTTTCGTGGGCCGCTTGCGAATGTAAGGGAGATAGTATGTTCCCTCGAAATACCACTGCGGACATTGAGTGAAGTCGGCTTCGGCGTATCGTCCATCGGTGCGAGCTTGTACTCCAAAACGATCTTCGAGGTTATTAGGAATGTATAGCATGTTGGGAGTGGTGATGAAGTAGTTGGTGGGCATTTTGTGTCCAGCCTTGTCAACACCAGATCGCGGAGAAGGCAAGCCAGGGATTCGATATTTCCATTGCTTGTCGACTTCAACGATATACATGGCATCCCCGCCAAAGAATTCGGCTATTAAAAGATGTGAGAAAGATAAAGAGAACACGGAGAAAAGGACTTACAGTCCGGCCTCTGGAAAGAGTCAAGGACGGCTCGATCGGTGGAGACGTATCGTTCACGGTTGTAGCAATCAATATATATAGTTTCTACATGAGCAGATCAGGTGGGATTGACCATGTCAGATTAAATGAATCTTACCTTCGGGGCCAGGTGAGTCGAGCATGACTGAAAATCCTGTACGATGGTGATGATGACATGAGTGTGTTGTGGCAATGGAAGGCGGGATTTACAAGACCGACAAAGTCAGATCTTGAGAACAAGAAGACCGACAAAGTCAGATCTTCCATATAAGAGACCGACAAAGTCAGGTCTTTGGAGGATATGGAAAGAGGGGTCGAAAAAAGAAAGATGAGGCCGACAAAGTCAG
The DNA here is from genome assembly GCA_019904355.1 of Psilocybe tampanensis. Taxonomy (NCBI): domain Eukaryota; kingdom Fungi; phylum Basidiomycota; class Agaricomycetes; order Agaricales; family Agrocybaceae; genus Psilocybe; species Psilocybe tampanensis. The sequence continues at coordinate 2,486 of JAHXRV010005703.1, forward strand.
ACCACATCCAAATCCTCAGCGACAAAGTCAGCCGAAAGATAATAAGACCGACAAAGTCAGATCCCAGAGAAGAAAGAAAAGTTTTATACAAAGGAAAGGAAAGACTTACAGAAGAGGGCGAGAGAAGAACAGGCTATCGATGGGGAGAGACGTTGACAGAGAACGACGTGGGTGGGAGGAAAGGAACCCCTTGTGCAATGTGGAGCAAACGAGGACAGGCGTGACATGACAGAAAACGCGGCTGTCACAATTCACGTGATTGTGGACTTACATTTTTCGAACAAAAGTGAACACTCGGGTACTCATAGGAGATTCTTGACTGATAACAGAGCGTACATATAAAATCCAAGAGTCATGATATTATCTGAAAGGTAATAGTGAGAGATTTACAAAGAGTTCTTCTCGTGTGGTAAAGGTAAGTAACTTAGAATTTTGCCTGATCTTTGCCGGAAAACAGTTGGAAGATCATTGTACAAGTACTATATCGAACCCTCCATCTCATCCTCCATCCTCGCGGTGGTACTAAGAAGAGAAGGAAAAAGAACGAGTTTCGGATCATTGATACTAGAATACATAGTACCATCCACGAAATTTTCAAGTAACAACATACAAATACTACTTAAACTGGCAAAGCTAGCCGAACATCGAGAGTTGTTCTAGCTGAAGGTGAGATCTCTGAGACGGCGAGCGAATCGTGAGCTGTTGGAATCTTGAATTGAACGTAAGATCTCTGAGACGGTGAGCGAATTCGTACCTAGTGGATGATCGGTCTTGAGTTGAACGTTAAGGTCGCTGAGACGGCGAGCGAATCGAAAGCTGTTGGAGGCTTGAATTGAACGTAAGATCTCTGAGGCGGCGAGCGAATTCGTACCTAGTGGATGATCGGTCTTGAGTTGAATGTTAAGGTTGCTGAGACGGCGAGCGAATCGTGAGCTATTGGAGGCTTGAATTGAACGTAAGATCTCTGAGGCGGTGAGCGAATCGAATGCTGTTGGAGGCTTGAGTTGAATGTAAGATCTCTGAGGCGGCAAGAATTTCGATACCTGTTGATCAAGACACATTCCAAACGGCTCACTCACCAAAAGGTCTTGTGGTGGTGGTTACAAAGAAGCGATATGTCGCCAGCCAGACCCTCGAAGTAGGTGACTGGGCGAAATTATCGCGTGGATCGAAGGGAGGGTGTTAACGGCGATGTCAACAGATTCAGCTATGCTGGCCGACAAAGTCAGACCGGCACATGTTTCTCATTCAGCGACAAAGTCAGCTGAAGAGAGGTATAAGACCGACAAAGTCAGATCTATGAACTATGTTGGTGGAAATCACAAAGGCGAGTGAGGCTGAGGAGGGGTTCGGGATATAGATGCAGTTCAAGTTGGAAAGTCATCACACGATACGGTTTGCAGTAATCATGTGATGTGATAAGATAAGATATCGTTTCGATCTCTTGGCAATGGGAAGAAAAAGATAAGAATAGAATTGATCGGAGTTGAAATCGGAGACAGCCGTCTCTTTACCTAATATCGTTGCTGGTCACCCCATTTTCTCGACCTTTTCCTTCCCCCTCCTCTCCCATCCCGCCCTCGTCTTCATGCCCTCCTCCCTCATCCTACGACGGTTTTCCCCCGAGCTGACTTTGTCGCTCGCCCGCAACCATCTGACTTTGTCGGTGGTTGCACCCGATCTTTGCTGACTATGTCGTGAAGTTCGCCGTCTCCGTCTCTTCTCGTCCACCCTTAAATTTCAAATTTCAAATTGTCTGCTCGCTGTAACACGCGCTTACCTCTGGACTCAATGCCATCAATACGACATATCATTTCGATCATGTATTTTTGGTACGCCGAACAATTCATTTACGTCTGTTCCGTATTGAAGTTGGTTCTATCACACCAGTTATCCCCCCCCGACATATATTAGCGGCCAAGGGTCGACGACGCAGTGATGCGGAAAGAACGATCTCGCCATCCTCCGACGATTCTGGTGAGTATTCGATTGAATCTGCGATCGGGTACCTTTCTGACTTGAAAAATCGAACCTATTTAAGACGAATCGTCACCTTCGTCGCCACATATTACCACTTCAATCTCATATTCACCTCCACTACCGACGATGAAAATCACTCAGAAACGCAAACAGCAAAAGCAAAAAGGCGGGCCAGGCAAGGTCCCCAAGGCCACCGCAGACGCGACCGCTGCAGAGCAAGCCCACGAGCAAATGTCTCGTCAGGTATGTTCATCCTTTTTTTCGATCTTTCCACTCACTCATTATCGTTTCCTCGTAGCCAACCTCTGTACGTGTCACTCGCTCTGGTGAAGTCGGGGGTAGGACGTACGCCCAGGTTGTGGCATCGGGTCCAAGGTATGGCCCTTTCTTTGAGCTGGAGTCGTTGTGGGGGAGGGGATATCATTAGTCTGACTTTGTCGGCTGATCAGCGTTCCGGCTGACTTTGTCGCTGGTTCGCATTTACACCAGTGCTGACTTTGTCGCACTCGGTCCTCATTCCATCCCTCGTTCACAACGATGTATTTTTAATGTCACTCAACCTTCTTTTTTTTTAGTTCTCGGTCTGTCCCCAACGGAGAGGAGGACAATGGCTCTTCATCATCGGATTCTGAGTAAGTCACTGTCTTCTGCTTATCTTTGATTGCCTGAGTCACGGCGATTGGGATGCAAATCGGCTGACTTTGTCGCCCATTGCGAGGCTTGCTGACTTAGTCGCACCTCGCATAACTCTGATATGTTGACGTTGTCGCATCTCATTTCCTCCTGTGTCTTTCCAACTATCATTCAACTAGTCCTAATCTTTCTTTCTGCAGGTCTGAACAACCTGTCCCGGTCGCATTTTCTGGACCTACAACACGCTCTCGCACACGTTCAGGACTAGCTGCTGTTGCGGCGGCACCACGGGCTGCGCCGGCAAAAGCACCTCGGGCTGCACCAGCCAAAGCACCACGTAAAGCACCAGCTGCCCCAACGGTCTTGGCACCAGCACCAGCACCAGCACCAGCACCAGCACCAGCACCGGTGGCTATCGCCCAAGCTGCACCAGCAGCTATCCCTGGCAATGCCCGAGCAACTGCCGCTGCACCTGCCCATGCACCGCCCGTCCCGCTTCCAGCTCCTCATCCAGCCAAGGTTGCCCCTCCGCCGTCATCTGCCCCTCCCAACTTAGCGTTAGCGGCCCCGGTTCCGAGCACTGCAAATCGCAGAAACATCAAGCCCATCGTTTTCTCTCCTGCCTCCAACAGACTCAAGCGAGCAATGCTCACTGAAGACGAGATGTTCATCCCCCCCATTACGCGCGCTTGGACAAAATTCAACCTCGGACGGAAGGAGTGGGAAAAGGAGCAGCAGGAGGCCGAAGAGAAAAGGGTCGAGGACGAGCAAAGGCGACGTAACGAGGAACTCGCTCGCTTAAAGGAAGAGTCGCGTCTTCGGAGGGCCACAGAGGCACGGGAAACGTTGCGAGTGGCCGCACTCGCACGCAAACATTACGAAAAGCTTCAAGCCATTGCTGCTGCTGCTCGTAATCACATGGACGACCCGACCTCTGACATCGACATGCCTGACACGCTTGCCAGCCCTATCGTTCTCAAGCCCCGCAAGCTCCGCTTTCAAGACGAAGCCGACGACAGTGGTGACGACGAAGCAGAAGACCGCAAGGTAGCAGTAAAACGGGACAAGGGGAAGGGCCGCGCGATCGACTTCGACTCCGACGAACGAGACGAAGAAAAATTCGACCCTTCAACTGTCGTCGACAAAGGCAAAGGTCGTGAACTTCCTGTCAAGGAAGAACCAACTGACGAGGACATCTTCGCCGCCGGTGGTCTCAGTCGCGAATACAAGAAGTTATTAGCCGCGAGGATCGATGCTCAGAATGAACGACTGGGTCGTAACATCATTTTCAGAACTCCTCCGATTCCTCGCGCTGGTGTAACTCCGGCCACCTCGCTACCAACCCCGACACCTCATCCCGACATCGTCGACAGCGACAACTCCGAGTCTGATTACGAGGAGACCTCCCGACGCGACAAGCAAACGCGGGCACGTATCTTACGCCGGTCCCTCTCAGTGACACAGGACGACGACGATGAAGACGACGACGATGAACTCAGGGATGACACTGTCGAGTCGACGCCAGAACGACCGCAAAAACGCCCGAGGTTATCTCAAACCGACCAAGCACGTCGTCCGGCTGCCACTAAAGGTGCCCGTCGCCGCCTCGCGCCAGCTCCATCGAAATCATCGAACATCAACACCAAACCACCTCAAGCCCCACCTGGAGTTGCCTCGAAATCATCGAACATCAACACCAAACCACCTCAAGCCCCACCTGGAGTTCCTTCGAAACCATCGAACATCAACACCAAACCACCTCAAGCCCCACCTCCGCCTGCCCCGAAACCATCGAACATCACCACCAAGCCACCTCAAGCCCCACCTCCTCCTGCCCCGAAACCATCGAACGACAACGAAGCTCGTCCAGCCCCACCTCCAGCGGCTAATAACAAGGGGAAAACGAAGGCTGGTCGTCCTGATAAAAAATCCATCGCTGAGGTGGAAAAACTGGGTGCCCAGATCAATGAGATGGTCGCCGATCTATCCGCTAAAATTGGATGGTCGGCGGACACCATCTTGAAACGGGGCCGTGTTATCACTTCGAGACGCCTAGAAAACATGTTTAACATCCACGAGAAAGTTTTTTATCGTCTTGAAGCCAGAGAGGATGAAACAAGTAAGTCAATTGTTTTCATTTGAAGTCTCATCTCTCACACCCATTCAAGGCGAAGAAAGGCGTGCTAGGTGCAATGCAGAGTACAATGATAGAACGAGTACCATTTCCAACACCCCCCAAGAAATCGAAGAGTACTTGGCTGAGAGACAAGCCAAGTACGACGAACTTGCAAAGAATCCGACTTTCCTGAAAGACGCACACGTCCGCGTCAAGGATGCATCCGAGGATATGCGTGATCAAGTACGGCCTTCATCTCGTTCACTTGTACATCTTACTAATGACAACCTACAGTTCTCGCGTATGTCCCGCAGTAATCCAGACATTGTTTTGTTCGGGATTGCGGCGTACGTTGGCAACGACCCGCGCGCACGACACAAAAGTGGTGTCGTCACTGGGTCAAGACTGGGGCAGAGAGTCTTGGATGCCCATCGTGGCGTCATCCAAACTGCTGTTGATGGTGCTGTGGATCTTATACGGTTTGTTTTTCTTGCTATATCTTGAAGATCTTTCACTTATGCGTCACTGAAGATCGACAGCTGCCCTTGATAATTTGAATGCCTTGGGGCGGACTGAACCAACCCCTCACAACGGAAACAACGAAGCTGGAGAACCATCGGATCACGATGACGACGTGGATCGCAAGGGCAAGGCTCCACAACATCAGCTGAACACCATGCGAGCACAACCGACCACTGCTCGAGGACAATCGACCATGATGTTGATGCAACAACTCGGTGCGTTGTTGTCCTTTTTTGTCTTTACTGCCTTCACTGAATACACGTCTTTTCTAGCTAAACTTGTTCCATCCCTTGGACACGCGTCCACTTTCCTTTGGAAGAAGACCCTCAAAACATGCATTGATCACGAACTTACGCTCATCGGTTTCCCCCCGAACATCCCTGTATTTGGACCTCGCTTTGAACCTGCTCGCCTCACAATTCCTCAGTGGAAAGCCGTGAGGAATGCATTGGAAATGAATGAAATGGCATTTGTGCCATGGAATGAAGGTACGAATCATGCATCTGTCCTCCCTAGATCTTTAATTGACTTGTGAAATCAGAGCAAAAGGGTTACCATACCGATTCCGATGAATATAACAATATCCCTCTGATCGTCGGCGTAGACGACAAGGTCCTGGCGACCATCCGAACCCACAACACAAGTGACGATGAGCCCAACGTCGTATACCACCCCCTCCTTCTTCGTGGTCAAGCCGACCAACCACAGCAGCCCCAGCCTGAGGCTGATCGCTTCCTGGGTTATCGCCTGGTCAGTCCAGATGCAGCTGGAACAGGAGCTCCAGATGAACTGTACCAGATGAGGGATGAGGACGACGACTCGTGGCGGTTCCCTGCTGTCCAGGTCATCAGGGAACCTGCTCGTCGTACCGATGAAGTGGATCCCCGTGGATACAGGGCTGACACTCGTCGTCCCGCCCCCCTTGCTCGTGCGTTGGAAACAGCCGATTCCGAGAAGGAGGTCAGGCCTTATCGAGGTGAATTCGGTCGCACCCACCGGCCTCAACACCCCGCTCGCTCTCAACCGGCACCTCAGCAACCAGTCCGCCCTCGACCGGCACCCCGCCCTCAACAACCATCTCAGCAGCCTACCCGCTCCCAACCAGCACCTCGCCCTCCACAACCACCTCAGCAGCCGACCCGCTCTCAACCAGCACCGCGCGTTCAACGACCACTTCCATCTCGACAACCTACACGCTCCCAACAGCCGCCTCACCCTCAACAGCCGACACGCCCCGTCCAATCCATGACAGATGGATTTTATGATCCCCAAGCTGACCCACCCTCTGCTCGCCGTCCCTCAGCCCGTGTTCTGCCTTCGGATCCCCATGTTCGTCAGAGGGCCGTTTCGAGGACTGTCGAAGACACGAAGGCGCCTCGTGCACCTTCTATCGCTTACTACAAACAACGTTATGTTCGAGACGACCAGGCTGGCCCCAGCAATGAAGTTTTCTTAGAGGAGGGTGAGGAGCCGGAGGAGGAGCAGTGGGTGCAATGGGAGGAGGAAGAGCAGTGGGAGGAGGAGGAGGAGGAGGAGTAGATTGACTCTCTTATGTGTTCCGCCTTCGAAATTTCTTACTAAATCCTTCATGGTCCTATGTCTTTGCCTCCGGTTATGCCTTATTCTCCACATCGATATTCTCTACTCGTATATATATGCATTTTTCTGATCCGCCTTGAAATTTTCGACTTCAAAATTTCAACTTCAAATATGATTCAAGTTCTTAAAGTGCAGTCGGTCTTTGTGTCATGTGATCTTCAATTTGTATGTGCTTGGCAAGAGCACCTGCTTTGTCACTATTTGAATGTGAGGATTTTGGCTGATATCCTATGTAAAGACTACTTATATGACACACAACTGCTAGTGTAAGTCCATCTGGTATATGATAAATGTTTAAAACATTTTGAGAAACATTTGAAACATTCGAAATATTTTGAAGAACATTTAGAACATTTAAAACATTTTCGCAAAACATTGTAGATGTTGTTAATATTTTAATAAACATTAAAAATATTGAAAACATATCAATAAATGTTTCGAATATTCAGAAGGTTTGAATAAACATTTAAAACATTAAAAAATATTTCGGAAATATTGAAAACATTGACAAAAACGGACAAGTAATTATTAGTATGGGACTTCAAGAGTAAACTCTGAGTCAAAAGCTTTGAACATCACACATGAAATTATCTCTCATATAGGTCTGAGTCCCAAGTTGGCATTTTGTGAAATGGCATCAAGGAGATAGAAGGCAGGAAGCTTCATCCTGGGAAGAACCTGATGACTTAGCAATCAGGTCAAAACAGAGTCACGCTAACATGTTTCGGATTATCCTAGGGCGTGTCGGTGACTCCTTGCATGTGAAGAGGATGGTGTAGACATGTCTGTGGGTCCCGACAGAGTCCCGCTAATATGTGTCGGATCATCCCAGGGTGTGTTGGTGACTTCTTGCATGTGAATAGGATGGTGTAGACATGTCTGTGGGTCCCGACAGAGTCCCGCTAACATGTGTCGGATGATCCTAGGGCGTGTCGGTGGCTCCTTGCACGTGAAGAGGATGGTGTAGACATGTCCGTGACTCCCAATAGAGTCCCGCTAACTTTGTCTCAAAGGCTTCAAACATCACACATGAAGTTATCTCTCATATAGGTCTTGAGTCCCAAGTTGGCATTTTGTGAAATGGCATCAAGGAGATAGAAGGCAGGAAGCTTCATCCTGGGAAGACCCTGATGACTTAGCGATTAGGTCAAAACAGAGTCACACTAACATGTGTTGATGCTTATGCCATGTGAAGAAGATGTAGATGTCTGCCTGTGGGTCCCGACAGAGTCCCG
>JAHXRV010005737.1:0-17340 GCA_019904355.1 Psilocybe tampanensis
AAGTGCCTTCCATATATGGACTATCTGCGGTGGGAAATTCAGGGTCTTCAGGGTCTCAGGGTGAGGTCACATGATATTCAGGGTCCAAAAGTCCACTTTTGGGCCGACTTTTTTTTTAAAACTTGGAATTTCGGGATAAAAATCAGATGGTTCGAAAGCTCTCCTCAAACGGAGCACGTTCCGACAGTTTTTGGGAATTTCTGGGAAATTTCTGAGACAGAGTTACGGTCACAAGATTTTGGGTGCCAAGAGGTCGGTTTTGAGCCATCTACACTGTACTTGCCTCAAGTGCGCGCCCACTGTCTAACCGTTTATCATAATAAATGATATGTATGTACAGCCGACAAGTATATGTATTTAGTGTGATGGTGTGTTGCGTTTCTCTCCTCGTTTTGTGGAGTTGACTCAACCCTCCGTACAATTCAGTCTACTACGTTCGATTTTCTGGGGAGTAGGAGTCACCTGAGAGTCACTTCGCATGGATTTAAGTTTGGAGCTGAAACACGATTCAAATCATCGAATCTACGCAGGAAAATTGTTTAGGAGTTCACGCAAATCGTCAAGTTGTTCACTATTGAAAATGGATTAATCCGCTAATGGCGCAAGAAATATGAAGATTAAAATTTGCCTTGGTGAGTATTTTGCGAATAATGGATACGGTGGAAGCCATCAGCCTGCGGCACCAGAGAATATTTTTGCTTCTCCCCTGGTTCAATCCCACGATATTTCAGAAGACAACGGAAAGAATCCCAGATATCATTCGCACTTCTTCACCTTTTTGAATAACTCCTGCTCGAATAACGGTGCCATCCGCCAGCATTGGCCATACGTCCAGGAGAATCATGGGAGGAACCCCGACTCAGATGCTTGGGTTGATTTCGTCCACTCTCATGACCGTTCGGCAAAGGCCTGCCTTCAGAAAAGCGGCGTCTTTTGCTATCTTGGTCATGGCTAGCATCCCACCTCTCTCCCGAGTCCCGCTCGTTGACCGGGTCTGCCGTCCGTTTCCCATTTCGATTCGTGGCTGATGCAGGGCCTGGAGGAGGCGCTCGGGTGACTGGGGACGACGTGGTGTTTGGGATTACCAGTCCAGTTCGGACTGGTTGGAACCTTTTGATCAGGTCTTGATACAGTTGATGGTTGAAGCCAATGTTTTGCAGGCCGAGAGGTTCGACCCTCAGTGTACCATCAAGATATAGCCCCCGAACAGCACTGAGCGACGTCGGGTCGTCCTTTTTGGGGCGATGACCGCCCTGAGTAGTTGAAGGAGGAAGAGTGGATTGAACGAGCGTTGAGAGACACCTTGACGTTACAGAAAGATTGATTCTGAGGCTTAGTGTTGGCCGTCGTATCGTCACTTTCGGTAATGGATATCCCGTTTTGGAGTTGTTCCAGAAGGCAGATCGCCTTGTATGTCCCAAGATAGAAGACATACTCGTCTCGTTGGTCAAACAGGCTGAAGGTCTTGTCATACAAAACCTCGAAGATGGATCGTCGTTTCCAATTCCCTATGAGATTTCCGTCGTATGTTTGTAGCGGACCCAGGGCAATGCCATCAATCATCTGCGGACCCCAGATGAGGAGATCCGGGAGGTAGAGAAAGTTTGTTGAGCATCTGATCGTGTATCCTCCATTAATTTCATGTATTAGGAGGTGAATTTATAAATGGATGCCTACTTGGCTGTCTGTGTCTCCTGCCGTTGGAGAGGTAAACGAAGAGGTTGAATAAAAGATCAAAAAAAGTCATCACTTACAGACGCAAGGTAGGACTGGAGGTCAACTGATCTGTGACAAATAGGGCGAAGTTCTTCCTCAGCTGGACGTCGAAATTTGGGACCTCTAGGAAGGTTCTTCATGAAATTGTGGAGGTCGTCCCAGGAAGGACCCTAAAGTTTTCAATCGTGAGTCCTACCAACATCAATGAAAAAGTCAAATACGCAGACATTGCCTAGTGGCGTTCGCAGTGGAGGGATGTCCTGCCCTTTCGATTTCGATTTCTCGACAAGCTGTTCATTTTCGGTGCGCAACTCAGCTATCTCTTTTTCGAGGTTTTGGCAGGTCTGAGCACAGGTTAATATCATCAGCACAAACAGGATCCTGTCGGAGTAGTATTCCTCATACCTCGGCCAGTTCTTTATTAGATGTTTTGTGAGATTTGTATTTGGCTCGATATTTTTCCAGTTGGCCTTGTAGTTCCATCTTCTCCTGTACAAATACATTCCGGTCAGAGGTGATGGGAAACGGAGATGGTTAAGGGTGTTGGGGCTTACATCGTCTTGCAGTGGAGGGATATCCTGCCCTTTCGATGTCGATTTCTCGACAAGCTGTTCATTTTCGGCGCGCAACTCAACTATCTCTTTTTCGAGGTTTTGGCAGGTCTCAGCACAGGTTAATATCATCAGCAAAAAACTGCATCCTGTCGCAATATTTCTCGTACATACCTCGGCCAGGTCTTTATTAGATATTTTGTGAGATTTATATTTGGCTCGATATTTTTCCAGTCGACCTTGTAGTTCCGCTTTCTCCTATACACGTATGTTCCGGTCAGAGCTAATTGGAAAAGGGGATCGTTAAGGATGTTGGGGCTTACATCGTCTGGTTCCGCTACCACGTCATCCGTCCAAACTTCCTTGTCAACGAGCATTTTGATAGGCTTGTTCTTGAAAAAGTGCTCTTCGCTTGAGCCATGGACAACTTCCAGGCAACTAGCCCTTACCTTCTTTACTTTAGGCGTCTTGCTGTCCTTTGTTTCTTCCAATGAAGCGACGAGGAGACGGTTTTCGATGATGGCATCCTCAAGTTTTTTCCTGGTCGATTGAAGTTCTCGTTCTGCGGCCTCTGCACGTTCGTTGATGTCGCCATCAGTTGCCTCATCTCTGGCTTTCTAAAGCCCAAGGAAAAAGACGGGAAAATACAGCTCAGAGATTGTGGCCAGATTTTTGAACAGGTTCGGACTCACCTCCAGCCTTTCGATTTTTAACCGAGCGGATTTGAGCTCCTCGCTCAGCAGTGAAAGCACTTTTGGTCCTAGTACTGGGTCGTTGGCCATCGACATCATCGCAGAGGGGTCGGGAGGCATGAGGATCGTCGTGGAGGTACGCAAGAAGAAAGAAGTGGTTGAGAAAAGGGTCGTAAATTACATAAAGATCAGTGACAATTTAAAGTTGATGGGCGAAGGTTAATTCGTTTGACTTTGACTTTCCGATAACACCCACATATTTATTAGGAGTACAAAGAATGGAACAGTGGGTAAGTTAGTCGATACGGATACGAAAGCAATTGGACGAGGGGCACACATCAAGGTGACCGACTTCCCTCCTCCCCTTCCGAGGGGTCAATTTCCATGGCAGATGTATCTGTTAAATCGACGGTGGGCGAATCACCCTCGCTCTCTTTTCTCCCAGTCTTTGATCCCTCAGGAGAGACCGAACGGTGGGGTTGAGAAGGACTCGAGTTTTGAGATGGGAGGCCAGTGGACGGGCTTGCTGGAGAGACACTTTGCCGGGTGTTTGCTTTCTTTGAACGAGCAGACGCGTTGAAGTGGCCGCATTTGGGACAAGCGTATTCTGGGCCGGCAGTTGGTAAACGATTAGAAAGACGGAGAATGGTTAGAAGTGACTCACGAGTATCCTCCCACACGGATTCTTTTACTAAGCCATTGTGGGCGAAACACTTTTCACAGATAAGAGCATAACGAGAGCTCGGAGAGGCGATGGTCGGGTCATCGTCTCCAAGCAAGGCGTCTGCTAACTTATCGTACCACTGCTTTCGTGGTGGTGCGATTGGATAGGCCGGGGTCGAAGCTACATGGCATGAAATCAGGAAGGAGGACTAGAGTTTAACAGATGAATGGATGAATGGCTTACGAGACAGATGAGCCTGAAGTCCTGAACTGGGCATGGGCGTTTGAGGGACCGAGTTCCCGTTCAGTGAGGCTCCGACGCCTGGGCGAACCCGAATGGGAGTCGTTGGCGGAAGAGCAGAGGTTTGACCAGGAGGGAATCGTTGCCGTAGGGGCGTAGCAGCGGGCGTTGTATCGTCATACTTCTGGATTAGGTCGCGGGTGGAGTAGAAATTGGTTTTTTTCTTGATCTCCTCGACTTTATCTCGCCGCTTCTTCATCAGGTCCTTCAAGGTTTGCTCTACAAGCATACAAACAAAATTAGTTTGAAAGTCTCTCCCCACTTCTAGCCTGCGGTGAGACCTACCTTCTGCGTCACCCTTCCGTTTGTACCAGATCTGGACGATTCTTCTGACTAACAAGATGCTATGACGGAAGCGAGTTAAGATGCGAGCAAATGAGGGGCGATATTGCAACATACACAATCGGGCCAATGGCCACTGGCGAAACCTTCACAAGCCTTTCCGAAGTGGCGCTCCGAATGTAACCCCCTCCGACAAGATCTGGCAAAGCGTTCAAATACCACAAACTGACATATGCACACCATGCCGCCAAAGTGTACAGTGTCACCAGCAAAGTGGATCGACGCTCTCTCAGACGCAGTTCCGACAATTTTACTTGTCGGTTTTGGATGTCATTCGCCAGGTTCGAGAGGACAGTCTCGTAATCTTCCTCCGCTTTCTGAAGACAAGATCAGCAAAGAAAAGAGAAAAAAACAGAGGATCTTCACGTCACCTTACTGAAAATACGTCGAATAAAAGACATATTTGACCAACGAAAGGGCCTTGTAAGATGAGAATGTTGGCTATGGTGGTGGTAGCATATGAGAGACCAACGAGCTCACCAGGCGCGTTGTGGCATCGTCAGCGTCACAGCCCGTGACGCGCAGTTGGATCAGTCACATTATCACGTGCTATTCGCGAACTGATGCCGGCTGTTGCCGGTTAATCTCACCTCCTTTTCGATTCAAGAACTCATCGTCTTGAACATGAACTTCATCAAGGTTTTCATAACCGAGCACAGAAACCTTCGTATATGCGGCGATTCGACTCTTGGAAGCTTCAAAATCTTGCTTGACTCTGTTCGAACCATCTCTATGAATACTCATCGACCTAGAATGTGCGGTCAGACGTGAACCGGAGGTTCTTCAATAGGAAGATTTCAAGGTTCCGAAATGACAAGAACCCACCACCTGCGCACATTCATATCTGAATGTAAAGGTAATATGTAAGTATTTTAAACCTACCCTGTCCAAGGTCTCATTTCATGTATTCCGATTCGATAGCAGGCGCCAAGAACCTGTCCTCGGATATATTTTTATTTGCCTGTAGAGAGGGCGCTGTCGGTGGCTGGCCAGTCCGTGACCATTTTTCGGTCTAGCTTATTATATCCACCATGGTTCTTGCCCTATTTCCAGCACTCCGAACAAGACTGTTATGAGTTCATGTTCAACGGAGACAACGAACAATCAACACCTCGGAGCAGATTCAACCGGGTACCATCATTCCAAGTGGTGAGCTTGTTTCATACTATACTTATTTTCCTACATTTATTTCGAATTGATCAGAATTTACTTCGAGCCTATGAGGCTCGATGAGGTCAATGGCTCAATGTCGATCCTGTGATAAAAATATCCTCCAAGCTGCGTCTGCGGTGGGGAGTCTTGGCAGATTGATCGTTCTGTGCATGTACTAGAAGACCTCGAGTACGTGCTTTTTGTTTTGACCAAGATCTACCTACAGGTACTCCGTTCTACTCAATCTCACTCAAATGGCTCGCTAGGTTATCTGACCAAAAATAAGCGTCCCTTGAGCTTCTTTCTACTCACTTGTGTGGAGATGATTATCTCAAACAGACTCGACAAGTGACAAGCGCTGTAAGCGTTCAATATGTCGCGGGCCGCGCTATACCGTTCAATTGAAGATCAGCATTGGTGCGTTTTAACGGATCCCCAATGAGCGCGTATCGCTGCTACTATCGCATCGCGTGACTGATTATACTATGTCTTACAGAATCTGTGTTATAACTACGTATACCCCCAGCCTCGCGTAGCTATCAGATCCTCGCCCCAGTGGCGTCGGGACGCCCATGGCATTTTATTGAAGAAAACCATAAGCTAGTAAAGCATGCTCAGCGACAATCGTAACGCTCACTGTCAGTTCCAGATTAGAATATATCCCTGATCCAATGCCAGATCTACGCAATGGAATGATTTCCCAAGGCGGAGGCCACTTCAAAGGACCGCAACTGGTTTCGAACTTTGAACGACTCGTCAATTTGTTGCCAAGGCTAGGCTAAGTGGAGAAAAAACTCAAAAAGTGAGTGAACAAGACCGTTGTTAAATTAAATCGAATTGAATGTGTTGTCGTTCAAGTAACAGATGTTATGTCCACAGTACACACACCTGCTACCGAATCCAGGAGTCGGCTACGACTTGAAACAACTTTGATTTATGATTTGACTGTCTTATTACGAAGAAAGTCGAGGATTTTGGCTCATGGGCCGAGCTATGTTTGTTTGGACACCTTTCCAATAGTTTCCAATCCGGATTATCTGTGGGAAAACAAAGGGAATCCTTTGGCTCCCACAGGGTTCTCACTTCGCCGCTTTTTCGTGGGATCAGTAAGAAAACGGTAAAACAGATTTTCTGTTCAACCGTTGAAGGCCGACCGAACATCGATGCAACCAGTTGTTGACCTGTCGTTCTAACACCTTTCGCTGGTCTGGACTGAACAAAAAATAATACATAGCTTCGGAAGTATGTCCCTCAAAAGCTCTCTTTGTCAAACATCCTTACATACCTTCCTTTGCAAATCCTTCACACAGTGCTTCTTCTGCTTGACAGTGATGTTTACATACACATTCCGTCTCGAGGACAAGTCAGTGTCTTGTTCCTGGCCCCCAAACTTACAAGACGTCCTGAGATGTCTTCTTGACCCGGTCATGGCCTATTCGCAAACCCGACTTTCCATCAAAAATTGGTGCCAATAAGCGTTTGTTTCGGCTGCCAACTCGATGGGGCCATAGAACCCTTCCCTCCACCACGACTGTTGCCAAAGGGATATACATCTCTCATGATTTACTCTTTTGACAGGCAGGCCAATTTTTTTGTCTTTTCCCAAGGAAAGACAACATTTTATACATGAGTGGGCTGCGTTTTTTCTTGGGGTGGGGCCTCGCCGACTGTTTGGTACTCTCAAGGCGCAGGAATAGGCTGTCGGGAGCCGTGCTGCGAGTGGCTTCGTACGAGGTGCGCAGCTGAACTCGCAGTTAGCCTTCATCAACTCATCTATCATCAGTGCAATGTCGGTTGGATGATAATAAGGTCTCATTGCTGATTCTGTTGAAATATCCATACATTCGGGCATCAGAAGTCAGGGAATCGGAAGGGGAATTCCGAACCCAACAAAGACTCTCTTCTTTGGACATCTTGTCCAAAATTGTAGGTTCGACGAATACTCTAGGGAGCTCCAACTCTAGGCAGATCCGCGTGAAATCATACGAAATGATGCATAGGATGGACGGTCTTTTTGGCAGATGGTAGAATTTTCCTAAAAAATACACGTCGCCGCAAAAGACTCAAAAGATACTCTAGTGACGAGTATGGTGGCCCGCCAGCACCATCAACGGGATCACAGCCGGCCCCAGTGATGTGTGGGTATTTTCTCATTCGTGCGTCACAGAACATTGAATGCTTTGTTCTTGATTACAAGGGAGACATTCGATGCTGGATTTCTCGATTTTCAGGCTTTCACTTATCACAGGTGAACACGATTGAAGATCCCCGCGTCGGTTTGACTGGCCTGGGACGCAAATCCCCCTAAACCCGGAATATGTTCTTTTGGAGCCAGGATTGGGTTGAGTCATGGGTTTTGGAGGCCATCGCAAGATCCCGAGACCGTCGGCAACAAGTGTAAGGAGGTCGTTACCTTCTTACGTTAGCCACACCATTAGCGGATGCGGACGTATGGCTTCCTTAGACCACAGGATTTGGAATATGGACATCTCCATCAATCCACACGTCCTGGATTGAATGTAAATGGGGCATGGGGGGATTCTACGGCTATAGATTCGGACTCAGATGCATCCCAATTCTCGAGGCGCTTGTTAACCAGGCGCGTCTGGTAACTCTCGTATACCCTGCGGACTAGTTCGCCTTTTGACATATTCATCTCAACGTCACAGAGATGCATTTGGGTCTACCCCTGCATCTCGGTGGATCTTGCCAGTCTTTCTTCGGCAAAAGGTCTTGGCTCTACCCTCTGCTCGGTTTCCGCTATATAAAACTGACTCACTGCCTTCCCGCCAACTGCCCTCCTTCTCTTGTACCTGACTAAATTATGGTTCACGCTCGCCAGCACTCAAGTGGCTTCGTACCCTCGTCGAAGGTTCTCCCGTCCTACCCCGACATGATCTGCTCCTACTCCCCCACGTCCACGTACTCAGGCGCGTCGGATAACTGGTCAATGAGTGAGTCGTCATCGAATGTAGTACCCTTCCTCGTTGTAGTTTTACAGCTTTTTAAACAGATACAGGCTCGAATCAGACGTATTCTGGGACGGAATCGTATGCGGAGAACAACTATTCTCGACGATGGATTCAAGACAACTCTCGACGCGAAAGTCGAGCGGACAGTCGAGGCTCGCATCACTCCAGTCGTTCTCTCGACATCCAAACCCTAGTTCCACCAGAGTTTTCCCATTCCCCCTTACATTCCCCCTTCCTGGGTTCTGCCCAGGTTCCACGATCCTCGTCCTTCTCGTGCTCCAGCTCCAGAGAGTCTTTGAACGTTCAGCCTAATCCTTCGAGTTGGATGCCCTCTCAGTGGGATGACCCCGAACCCTCGCCTTTATTGAACAGCCATCGATACAGTACAGCTCCCTCGTCGTGGAACAACGGTCAACAATTGAATGTGCACATCCCTCTCAACCCCCCGCCGTTCGGTGATATTTTGTATCTATCAGATTCTTCCTCAGCCACACCATTCACACCCCCTGGTGACCAATCGATTCCCCTGAATGGTTTCGCCTTTCCGCATCGATTTTCTCCGGGACTTTCTCCATCTCCTTCCCCCGTCCAACATCACATCTCGTCGACTACCTCGAGCACTTCTTCGCGCCACTCTCGACGACAGAGTGAGGATCGTTCCGACGGGAAGAGTTGTTCGCATTGCCATGCCACCACGACCCCTCTCTGGCGTCGAGATCCATCAACAATGAAACCCCTTTGTAACGCATGTGGCTTGTATCTCCAACAGAGGAATAAGCTCCGGCCCCAGGAGCTCATTGACGCCGATGATGATGGCAATACATCGGAAGAGTCTGATGTGAACTACGTTGGGCCCGAATGCAGTCACTGTCGGACACACCACACTTCGGTTTGGAGAAGAAGCAAGACTGGGGAGCAGCTGTGCAACGCGTGCGGCGTGTACGCACGTCTGAGGGGGAAGCCCAGACCGCTTTCGCTGAAGCGAAATAAAATTAGGCCGCGATCTAAACATCTCCCGAAATGACAATCGGTTCGGGTTAGTAATGGACACAAAAGAACAATTCATCTTGGCTGGACTCTTATTCTTCTTTGGACGAACTCGGACTGACTGGCGAACCCACGAGTTCGCGTTTTTCATCACAAACCCCCCCCTGCATCCAATTACTTACCCACCCCACTGATCCCCCAAACTCGCATCATCGGACATCTATCTATTACGGCTTTTGTATTTTGGGGTTCTTCGCAACGTTTTGAACAGCAACAAGGAAATCGAAAAGTAATCATCGAAGGACATTCATTATTATTATTGAAAAGATTAGATGTACATAGGTCTGTATATTATTTACTGTGTCTTCCCAAGTGCCTCATAGTCGAGAGTCGAGAGTAGTAGATAAGATTATATATTTTTATTCTCCAACAGAAGTCTATCGGACGGACGTCGACATCGGACACTTGAAGGCCTAGACTGTTCCTTGTTAGTCCCCTTGTTAAGTTATATTTAAGTCATGGTTGGGGGCAGTCTCTTGTTTCGATGTCAGCACGCTCTGCTTTGGTCACTGTACGGTGACAAGCTTCATCCACGAACTCGTCAGGGACACTCATGATCTCCAACGCTCTCTCATCTCCGGGCCAATGTGGCAAAGCACCAGACAGACCCGCTGTCTCCCGCTGAGAGTTTTGCAATTACATATCCCAATTGATGGGGAAGAGAAGGCCCAGAGTAAGTTCAGCAGACCAGACCAAACTTCTGACCAAGGCAGTGATGATCTGATTTTAGAACAACATCGTTAACTCTCGAGAAGCCTGAGCCTCAGGCTTCACGCGCACGGGCGAGCCTCGAGGCGCGGCGGAAATCCAGGTACATGGCTAATTCGCTCGGGACAGTCGCTCCGAGAGTGTGCCCACGACACTTCTTTGGCCCATCAGCCTCGCACATATTTGACTTTTTGGGCTGAAGATGCACCTTTCACTCCGTTTACAAGGGTACGATCAGCAGGCGTTTTTTTTTTTTTTTGTTGATTTTTTGATCACCGTGAAATAAGATTTGCCTCTATAGACGATAGCTTACGCGTACACTCTGTATGTGTATCGATTTACAGCCAAGCGGGCGCAATTGACAGTCTTAGTAAAGTGCTAATGGTAGGGGTAGCCACTGGGTTTCCCGCGTCGTCTAGATTTATCTGCTCCTCCGCTCCATGAACTCCATGAATCTGCTATGAATATGCATGTCTCCAGCCCAAGTCGGGGTTTCAGGAACGCAGCACAAAGTCCTTAAATTGCTCTCATGTAGATCAAAGATTTGGGGGTTTGAAGTATGGATAAGTAAGGAAAGCAAGAGAACTGTTCGGAATGTGTAATGGGCTATGAGGCTCACATGGTTTTCGTGTCAAGAGTGGTACCACATGGTGCATATGACATACAAAGGGAGTCACCACGAACGGGGACTCTCGATTGGGAATAGCCGGACGCGCTGTTGGGTGTTGTTGAGACATCAATTGAAGGATTTCCCACATCGCGTTAATTCTCATCTTTTGCCTTGTATTGGTTTTGTAGGGAATCGGATGTCTTCTGCAGAATATGTAAACGAAACAGAAGCGTTTCTGATTCTGGAATCCTGTTGTTCAGGGCCCCGTCTTGTGAATAATAACATTCTGTGGGACACCGCACTTTCTTCTTCATTCGGGAAGTTTGATATTTTGATGAACGGTTTCATCGAACTGAGGAGCTCTTTTGTTCGATTCAAAGAGCATCCGACGACCCGACGATCGTGGTTCAGACTCCCTAAGCGCTGAGCCAGCTGACCTTGAAAACCTTGGAACGTTCGAGCTCCGCGGCCCAAGTCGTTTTCACACTTCTGTGACTTCTCTACCGTCAACATTCAAGAGAAATGAAGGTGTTTTTCTAAATCTCCTCCATAACAATTCCACTTCTGACAGTTTTATGCAATGAATCAAGAGGATTTGGGGGGAGGCACGGCGCCCCCCCGGCTGAACAGATTACTCCTGAGTCCTGACTGAGAGTTCATCTCCTGTGCCGACATGAGCCTACGAATGGCTTATTGTGACGACCCTGAGATGACCCTGGCTAGCCTTCCATTGGCATAACGTCCGGAAATCACAGAGCATCAGGTCACCCAGATTATCCCATCCCCATCTCAAGGGCAGGTATCCTGACGTAACACAGCGAAACTGTTCCAATGATATCATGAGGTCCTGTCCAAACCTCCCGATTGGGCAGCGTTTCCGGAATCCGAATTGATGGCCTAATCGAGGTTCAAAATTCGCTTTGTGCCCATGTAATGGTAATTGAGCATAGGGAAAGGATGAATGAATTGCGAAGGACTTCGTTGACGGCGATGTTGAGGTACTACCACTGAGGAAATACTATTCATAAGCAAATCCCGATCAGAATGGGAAACCTGGGGGTGGGTACAAGTAAGAATAGATGAAGACGAACAGGATGACTCTTAGAAGCCTGCAAGCCTTGACATGTTCTGCAGGGCGTCTGGGTTCTGGGTGGGATGTAGACCTCATCAATAATGGAACCATCGAACTGCCGGTGGAGACCTCCAAGAATAAGTGTAAACAACCTTCTGACAAGTCATGGAACGATGATCTTCTCAGTGACATTTCATTATGGGTCATTCATGTAACACTGTAGATCGCACAAGTTACACATCAGCATCGATAGGAGGAGGAGATAGTAGCAGTGAGACACAAGCCCAATATTTTAACTGGATAAAAGGAGAACTGGGAGTGCCTTGAGAACATTGGTCTTCTCCGATTCATCGTAGGTTTACCCAGCGCTTAGCGATTAACCTTTGCTTGGGAGAGAAGAGCAGCTGCAAAATCAAGACGAAGCACGAAGCTGCTCTCCTTCGCCAAGTAAAATCACCGGCCGATGTACATCATCCTTCGAGGAGAATGGGTCATATTGGTCGATCATTGAATAACACCGAGTACTCAAACGCGCGAATTGTGTGCACCATAATATGGATGTCGATTCATACATTGTATGCTCGTCCTTGACATGGAAGATAGTTGGACAGCCTGTGTTCCGAGTCACTCGGGTATTGGATAGTGGGCGTTGATCCTGAAGTCATATGCTGAAAATTGACTCGTTATTTGAAGGTGTGTTAAGGCTTCGATCGTAGTCAAAAGACTAAATAGAAAAACGGAATTGCAGTGCATTTTATCATCACGAGGGTGGCGTCTGTGGGGATCACAAGTCCGACGAGGAGTAAAGAGACATACAGCAGCCAGATCATCAAAAGACATTTCCCTATCATGGTTAGAGCCTCTACCTGTTAAACCTGTGATGAATATTTGAATTGTGCGCCTGCGTTCGCGCCTGCCAGGTTTTTGAACAATAATGGCTAGTGGAAAACGTTGGTTTATCACTGAACCGTTTCCTCAAGTTGCATAATGACGGGGAGTTCAAATTGATGGTCGCTGACGGACAGTTAAGCTTGAAACACAAGATGTCCAGGTTGTAACCCTATACACAAGCAAAAGTTGACTAACGCAACCCTGGGCGATGTGATCTATATCTGCACGAGCATGTGAATATGTCCTCGAGGCAAGTGAATTGAGGATAACCAGTCGCTGCCAGCGGTTCAATGGAGGGATTTTGATACGGTTGCTGGGGGGCAAGTCTCGCATAGACGCGAATAGACTCTCCCCGCAGGGTGTATTGATAATTTGGCTAAATATTGAAAGGATCAGAGCGCACTCATGGTAAAACTGATTTCTTTGCTAGTGGACTTACTACAGCCTTCGTCTGGGATCCACCGATGTCCAGATTTCCGGAGTCTGTGGCTGACTCGAAGTCCAAACTGGAAATCCAATCCAAGGATATTGAGGACAGGAGATGGAGAAACGTATCCCAAGAGGCATGTATTACAAGTTGTCACCCAGGAATGTGCCCATCAACGACGCCCATAGGAAGAATTTTTTGCAGTAATGAAGGTAGATTGATCGAAAGGCAGGTCTACCAACACCCGAAGGCAAAATCGGCGGAGGTGTGTTAGCCTAGAGCAACAGAAAATGACAAAGTCTCGTTTCAGTCGGAAAATGGCAATAAAAAAGAAAGTTTTAAAAAGTTTGATCAGATGGGTAGCCGAAAGAGTTCAGAAGCACGGTCGGTAACAAAAGTCGGCCGTGCTGTGCACCACGACAATAGCGGAGAGTGCGGGAGACGGTACAGACACACAGTACAGTGTGATGCAAGAAATAATGATGGAGTTTTTCGTGGAGGAGACCGACACCATATGGCCTGGGTGAGACTAGGAGTGGCGATGCGTGTATTTTTGGCATGGACTGGACCTCCAAAGGGTTTGTCGTGCTCCCCTCGTCGAAACCAATCGAAGCTGGCCTTGCTTCAGGGGAAGCCTTCGAGGCGTTTCCGAAGAAGACTGGGATCATTTTAGTCTGTCTGATTTCCAGGACTTCGGGGCACATTTCCAGTGGAGCCTTCCGGAATTTGATGCACTGTATTTCCCAAAATTTGGATTGGATTATGTCTCATTGACCCAAATGAAACCCTGAGCCGTTAAGACTTTGAGATCGCGACCGCTATGTGACCTCCAAGAGTTGGGATTTCAGCCTCGGGTCTTGCTCCGACGATAACGTTGAAAAGTCCACAAAAAGACCACGATCGTCACGATAGAGCGGTACTCTGGTACCAAGGTGGCATTCGAAAGACTGAAGGTCTAACCAGGCTGTTCATGAGTATTTGAATGTTGGACGTTGAAGTTGGAGGTTAAAGTGAAAGACTTCAAATTCCCCGTTCCGTTGAATGGTGTCAGACGTCTGGCCCTGTGATTGTCGAAAACCAGATGCCTTGCTTGTTCCTATTGATGATGGCAATCTCGAGCAAACAAATGTCAGCACCACGGAAAACAAGCATTGCGGAGTCGGCGCGGACTCCATCAGACAACCAACAAACTCTCTTCATCTTTACATTTTCTTTTTAAACCGAAGCCCGGACATAGGACTACTTCTTATATGGCAACTGCTCTTCTGCAGAGCATCTTTTGCTGTTGCGGTCGTGCAACGGAAGAACCACAAGTTCCGAATCATCCTGATTTGTACGACGAAACAACACACCTGATTCCAGAAGAAATTGAACCACCTGTCATCTAGTATGTTGTCCTTATGTTTTTTTTTGTTTCTTCTGGATCTTAATCACAAGATTAAAAAATTCCCTAGTGGCTCAAATGGTAATCTGATAGATTATCAACAGTGGCAGGAGCGCCTTACTGACATTGTCCGTTCAAAACAGAGGTATGTGCCAATGTAGCATGTGTCGTAATAACCATCGGACTTAATGCTGTTTCCCAGTAAAATGGTCAATGTCGCGTCTCGCATCCCCTTCAACCTCCACAATCAGGTTATCCCCCAAGCAGAGTCCAGCTCTCGCTCCGCGTCAAGGTCCATCGATGACCGGTATGACAGCCGTTATTACAACAACGCGTACTCGGACTATCATTCTTCGAATGACAATCGGCAGCGGGGCAACATCTTTGCACGAGGAAACCGTAGTCGAAGTCCTTCGCCTTCCCCAAATCCGGGTTCTTTCAACGGTGGCCAAGCACAGGAGGATGTCACGGAACAGCCGAAGCCTACTCCCATACTGAACCTGCGATTAGTTGGATATAACGAGACTCAGTTTCGTGGGAGGACAAGGGCAAGGGGACCTGCACCTCCTGTCTTTCCATCTCTATCGCAACCCAAACCTCAGACAGAAGACTCAGCTACGCCTGTAGCTAATGCTTTCCCGAATATCGAGGTCGCGACGCCGACGCAACAGCAATCTGTATGTTCGCTCCTTCATTTCCTGTTCAGAAAGGCTCATTTCTCATGCTTCCCAGATCCCTGTATTCAAGATTCATGACCAGACCCCCATGACCCTCAGTTGGTGATCAAAGACGACGCCCATATCGTTTCATCTGTCTTCATGCTCCACCACCATCATCATACATTACTCTCAAGTGCCATCATCTTTCTCCTTATCTTTCCACGACGCCTCACGCCAAACCTCCAACAAATCTTAATTTTAAAGCACTCGATCCTGATTCAACAGTCATATCCATTCTCTCCAATAAACGGTCTCTTTGTAAGTTTAAATTATTTCATTAGAAACGACGTATATCCTTTATTCCTTTATCTCGAGTTTTTCCTCGTGTACCATATCTAGATTCATTCTTTCCTCTCTCTCTCTCTCTCTCTCTCTCTCTCTCTCTCTCTCTCTCTCTCTCTCTGTTTGTTTCGGGTTGTCTGTCATGAAGGGGGTTGTCATTTCTATCCAGATCTTTCCTTGTTGGTTTTTGCTCTCATCTTGTTTTGTGTGTTGTGTCTCGCCTCTTTTTCTCGTCTCTCCCATCCCTTTCGTAGTCCACCGATCATTGTGGTGCGACCTCTAATACACATATCCATTCGTTATCTTTCTATACGATACCCCATCTACCGTACCCTCTAATTTTAATACACCTATTTGAGTCTCCATCAAGTCCCCCTCTTCGCAATGGCCGTCGCGGCAAAATGGTAACTGAATACTTGTGCCCCCCACTCTCACCGTTCTCACGTAGCCTAAACTCACTGGCTTCGGGATGATTGATCTCCCTTCTCCTTTCTCACCATCATTCGCACTCCTTGCGACGTTCAGCATAAAACGACAACAATACTTACATCCAAGGGTCCGGGAGATTCAGACTGCAGCGTCGCTGCGTAGCCGTAAGTGGAAAGTCTAAGCAAAACGCAAGGGGACGACCGAAGCAAGTCGAGACCGCACTTGACATTCAGTCGTACGTTGATATGTCGAAGGAAGTTAGGATAAATGATATTCTTTAAACTTGAAGGTAGGTATGTATATCAAGGGATGAGAAGAGTCACACCCCCACGAACGAACCAGAAATCTGGACCCATCGCATTCGGTAGGTTTCCGGGGAGCTCCAAGCGAATCGTTTTGAAAAAAAAAAAAAAAAAAAACTATGTAGGTCGGCTGGTCGTTGGAGCCCAGTGGAGGGCGAGAGAGCTATGTTTCCGAGTCCTTGAGGTTACTTGCGAAGGATGCACATAACGTATAGCTACAGCTCTATATTCTATATTCTATTGAAATCCGGCACCGTCTCGAGGGTCGTTCTGTTCATCAGTGAGGCCGACAGTGGCACTGGCAGTGGCGATTTGTTTGATCAAGAATACCGGACAGTCCTGAGATATTGGCAAGTGAGTTAAAGTTGACCAGGAAAGTAACGTTCAAGGACAACTTACACAAATGTAATTTCAAACAGGGTGTAAGTATATAAGGCTACACAATCCTGACCGGAGGTGATCTCCGCCAAGGGCTACAGTACGATGAGAGATAGATGTTCTCTGACCATATGGCTTGCTTCTTTGGCGACGGGGAGGGTAGGAAATGGTGGGATTGTCCGTCCGGACGTCGGTCAAGCCTGCACAGTCGAGGAAATATATTCGGTTTCGACCGCGTCCTGTCATGCTTTAATGTTCCATGGGGTTGGAGGGATCCGTCTCCGTTATGCAAGTCGGTCCTGACTTTGGGGGACGTTACTACATAGTCGGAAACCTTTCCTCCAAGACGACCCTGGAGAATTCCAACTTCTCAATCGCTTAGAGTCCAACCTGACTTTTGGAGAGAAACCTAATATAACCCGCGTTTGAGGTATAATTTATTGGATCTGTTGTGGATGATTACTCCAAAACGGCGTCCCAGACTTGAAGTTACAACTACAGTACAAGTTCTTTAAATTTCAAAACGGGGGTCTCGGGTGGCGTTTTGGCGAAAGCCTCCATTGATACGCCCGCCTCACGGATAGCCGCCGAATCCGACAAACTGTCGCTTTCTAGCACAGCCACCGCATCATCCATCTCGCAGACAATGCCCGACCCCGATTCCACCGTCACCCACATTCCCCCTCAACAAAATTTTCATTA